>JANHAO010017926.1:0-13794 GCA_026873985.1 Saraca asoca
TTATGATTAGACTCATTAATCATTTTAGGGATTCTTGTTGTGATTTTAGGCCATAGAATATGATCAATAATTGAATGAATACTTAATGATCAATGATGGATTAATCTCAAGTTTAGTGACTCCTTTGGACTGGTTCTTTCTTGCATTCTTTTTCAACTTTTATTTTATTGTTTCCTGACATTTTAGCTGATGCAAACAACCCTCCCTTTATTTACCTCTTAATTTGATTGTTAATATTAGAAGATCCAAGGGCTCGACCTAAGCTGCCTTATACTACAAGTAGAATAGGGTAATACGGTTTACAAATTACTAATCTGATTGATCTCGGCATCTAGTCAGGGACTCACCTGCAGTTTGGTTGATTCTCTACACTTAGGATCGTCCTTTGTACAACCGTAATGGGAAGAGGAAAAGCTATCAAGAAGTCTCAGGCCATCAGCAATTATTTGGAAGGTCATACGATGAGTTCTTCTACTGCCAAGATCATTAACGACTTGCCCTCCTTTGTTCACCACTAACCTACCGTTACTATGCCTGGGGGTAATGAAATGCAAGCTTGGCACCAACACCAAGAGGCATTGGAAAATAAAGTAAAAGAAATGGCTGAAGCATTTAAGGTATTGGCATAAGCACAAGCTTAGAATATGCAAAGATAAGCTAAAGTCATTGCACCTAAGAATGGTCACCAGTAGCAACAAGCTGAAAGCTCAAACATGACCAACCAAGAATGCACATCAGATCATCATTCACGCGACCAGGAGAGTAAGAAGAGTCACCAACCTTCCAGTGAGCACTCAGAAGCATTAGCCCAACTGATTGAAGAGCTACTAGAAAGGGTAAAACAACTAGAAGAACACTCTTAAGGTCGAAGTGATCAAAGACGTCCCAAGGGACAATCCCCTTTTTCTAAGGAAATTGACTCGGAACCTTTCTCGTGCAAGCTTAAAGTTCCTATGGTTCAACTGTTCAACAGGGATAGTGACCCACACAGCCACCTGGATATCTTTAATATTTAGAAGGATCTCCAAATAGCTAACTCTCTGATCAAATGCCATATCTTCCAGCCTATATTGGGAGATGCACTTTGAGCTTAGTTTAAGAATCTCCTAACTTGCAGCATCAGTAGCTGGGAGGAATGCCAAGAAAAATTTCTCAATTAGTATCGAACATTGAGGAAGCAACTTACACCCCTACCATCATGCTACAATCTTTCAACATAAGTATAAGTTACTAAAAGATTATATAGCTTGGTTTAGATGTGAGACCAATAATGTGGAGAGTCCATATGATGAGGCCATCTTAACGGCCATATCAGCAGGGCTCTATAAAGATAGCAAACTATGTAAAAGTATATATAAGTCCCCAGTCACAGACTTGGGTGAATTTTATGATTGAGCTGCTAAGTAGAATAGGTGGGAAAAGACTTTTGGTCCAAAAGAGTCCAAGCAAATGGACGAGGCGAGCCCCTCTATCTAAAACAAAAAGAGGAGCAATAAGGGCCGAGATGGTGATTCCAATCGTCAACCAACCAAGAAAGCCAGAAGTGAGTGACCTTTGCATCTAGGCCGCCCTGACCATTATAGTATCCTGTTGGATACCTCAGATAGGATATTCGCTACAGCAAAGGGCAAAGAAGATTTTGGGATTCCCATTCCCTTATGGACTCTTCATGTAGGTAGAAACATGAACAAGTTCTATGCCTATCATAATGAGGCGGGGCATAACACTTCAGATTGCTAAGCTCTTAAAGATGCTATTGAGGATTTGATTAAGAGAGGGTTCTTGAAGGAGTACGTATTGCAGCCTGTAACACAGCAGCCTCCCTAGCCTCAGTGGGACCCCGAGCAGGAGTGGCCGACTATAGTAAGAACCATATATTAAACTTGTAATGTGATATGTGAAAGTGACCCCAAATTCTGTATAGGTCAATTCATGTAGCTTCTCCTAAAAATTTTGGAAAATGTTTGAGTTGGTCTCGAGATTCTGAGAAGTGAGCACTTCATGAACTAAGTCTCAAGTTATGATTGAATGTTACAGTACCAACAAGACATCACACTTTTGTGGCCTACTTCTCGGTATTGTTTTCATGTGATCAAGTATTTGCAGCTTTCATACAACCTAAAGCTTGTGTATGTAAGCCACTTTCTTAGCCACTGCATGCACATAGCGATCTCATCACGTATACGAGCCACTTTCTTAACTACCTTGTGCGCATAGCTACTTTACCGCATGTACAAGCCACTTTTTTAGCCACGATACATTGCGATCTTATAACACATGTGAGCAACTTTCTTAGCCACCGCATGTGTGTAAGCTCATGCATGTAAGCCACCGCATGCATGCAGTGATCTTATCACGCATACGAGCCATTTTCTTAGCCATCATATGCATGCGGTCAAAATTTTGCAGCTCTTATGTGATCAAATTTCATAGCTCTTATGCGATCAAATTTTACAACTCTCAAGCGATCAAATTTCATAGCTTTCATGTGACCAGATACCTTAAAGCCATGCTACCTACTTATATATTGCTCACCTTCAATATACTTGGCTTAAACTTATTTTTCAATCAAGGAAGCATTACCGATTGGTTATTTTTATGTGTAGAATTAACATTCATTATTTGAGAAATGTAGGTCAAATAGCTAAATACTTGAAGACAAAAGAAATAAATTTTATTCATTAAATAGGCCTCAGCAAGGTACATTTACATCAGAAATAGTTAAAATACAAGTTAGAGAAAGCTATAGCTAGTTCTTTTGGAAGAAGGATTGACACACAAAGGGAAAGCTCCCACCAATTAGAAGGTTAGCCATTAGGGGACAAACCTCTGCCGATTGGAAGCTCACCAAATCACTTAAGTCCCTAACTTTCTTCATCTAGATCCCCTTTCTTAGCAGCAAGCTCTTCCTTAACTTGACTCCTAAAATTGAAAAGTCTGGGAAAGGCTACCAGAGCAGCTGAAAAGGAGAAACCTCATAGCCATGAGGACATAATCTAAGATCCATATGAGATCTCTCTACATTACCGGAGAAATATTATATTTGAAGCCTCTTATGCAATAGACCATACACACATCACCAGAAAAATAGAACACCAGAGGTATGGGGTGCTCATCCAAAGTTCCCATTGAATTTCTTTGAAGTAAGAAGAAAAGGCCTCCACTGTCTTAAATAGAAGTAACTTTGATCCCACTGAGGGGTCCAGGAGAACTCCCAACCACCTTCATTAATTATCTCAGGAGAAAACAAGGCAGACACACCCATGATTATGAGACATGTGTAAAAGAAGGAATGGTCTAGAGCAAATGAAATGACATGCTCAATAAAAGCTTTGACTGCATGGTGAAGTCTCAACTCCTAACCCATGAAATGAGCTAAGAGTTGGGGGGCTTAATGTTATGGGTGAGATCCGGAGAACCCCTGAATAGGCTGATGAAAGACTCAGACAGTTATAGAGCTCTAGCTTGTTAAGGTGTTCAAGATGCGAAGCCTCAGTTCGCGTAATCAGCAACCTTCCTCATGCGAGCTTGTTCCAACGAGAACATGCTCGGTCTCAGAAGAAGATGATAGTGACCTTTGAATAAGAGAATTTGGTTTGCCCAAAATGACTTTCACCTAAAAAAATCCCATGAGTAGGAGACAAGCGTATGACATACTCAGGAGACAAGGGCCTCATCCACATAATCCAATCTACAGTAACTAAATTACAAGATACACTTTGCCTTGTACAAACATAGTATGATGTAATATACGCACAATTTGTGAATTTACTATTGTATCCTTCTCTCCTCTATAAATAGGAAGAAGTAACACTTTGTAGAGGGGAAAGAAAGAGGCTAAGGCTGAAAGATCATATTGAACCTCTGTAGAAATCCTTCCATATCAATATATTACTGTGGGCATAGGGTCCGGTATTGCTCGGATTTGGCCGAACCATGTTAAAAGCTCTGTGTTCCTTGCTATTCTTCCTTCTTCTCCTTGCCTTATTGCATGTATTTACTGAAATTAGAAGTAGATTGCAGTTTGAGTCCCAAAAAGAACCTCTTCTATTGGCTGGATTCTCACAAAACCAAAATCCACCGTCAATAAAATCTAAATTCTTTGGAAGATAAATATGTTTATTGAAGAAAAGGGTTCTATTATGCAACTCCCATGGACTTACAGCCTCTTCTTATTTGCATAACTTCTGGATTCGTTATAATTAAGAATGACTCTAGCTTTTAGATTGGATAGGTTCCACCTAATGAGGTAAGGGACAAAATATGGCATTGAGATCAATATAGTCATGCTTCCTTGAAAGTGCATCAGCTGCAATGTTGCTTTTCCCTAGCTTGTACTCAATAGAGAAATCATATCCCATTAGTTTCATAAGTGTAACACCTGAGTTTTCTAAAATTAATTTCGATAATAAAATGGTTTTTTGGAAAATTTAAAAAGGTGATTTTAAAAATTTTGAGAATTTTAAAACTATAGATTTGATATACAAAATGTCTAAAAATAGTAGAAATAAATTATATGAATTTTAGGAATCATTAGGAGATCAAATTTTTCCACTTTGAATGCTTACAAAATAAAATTCGTGTTTTTGAGATTTAATTTTTGAAAAACATTGGAGAGTTTGAAACTAGGGCTACAAGTACCTAGCAAATGCAAACTTATAGTCATTATGAAAGTAATTAATTTAACTAATTTGTGTTAAAATTTCATAGCCACTAGCGATCGGTGAATATGTTAGATCTGGACTTGAAGTTAAGAAAGAAAGAAGAGTTTCTAAAAGAAAATTTGATCAACTTGAAGTCAAAGATAAAATTGACACAAATTTTTCCATTTTGCCTTTAAAGGATTTATTGCTTTTTCTTTTTTCAGCCTTTCCCCAGTTGCATTTTATGCAACGCTCTTCAACTTCCACAAGCAACTCTTTTTCTCACTCTAAATCTCTCTCTAAGTAAACATATCAATTCTTTATGTTAATGTCTCTTATTTTTACTACTAATTCCTCTCTTCTTCTTCTTCAATTCAATACCAAAATCTTGTTCATTCATCAAGTAAAATCTGAGTTACTAATTTTTGAATCTAAAAGTTACTATTTATTTCATAGTTCACTTCAAGAACTCATATGCATTTTTTATGTTTTTAGAGCTTAAATCTTTTATTTCTAGCTTGTTTCTATGAAACGAAACCATAATCTAATGGTATATATTCCTTTGATGAGAGAAAAATATGAAAAACCCAAGTAAATGATATGCTCTTCTTTCTTGTTCTTGAAGAATATTGAAAACCTTTGTTGGATTAGTATTGATCTCTTGTTTCTAGCCTTTAAATGAGTGATTCTTATCTTCCTTATAAATTATAATGTGATTATTTGATAGTGATCCACTAAATGTTTGTGTAAGTTGAAGAAATTAGGTATTTGTGATTGTTTAGCAAAGTTTGAGTTTAATTGGACTTGTTGATATAAATTTGGTTTCATGTTTGGAAAAGCTAAAATTTATGCTTGCTTAAGCTTTTAAAACAATGGTATATTAAACCTATATGATTTGGGGAAAATTGGATAATTTTCCCCTATTTTGGCTATTGTTCTTCTACAATTTTAGAGTTCACGGGTCAAATCACCATATTCACACTAATCCTACAATCATGCTTATAGAAACCAAGCTACATTGTGTCTTGTGATTTGAATCAGAAATCTAACTAGTTTCTTGTGATTCAAATTGAACCTCCCTTACTTTGTTTTACAATTCCAATTGTAATTCTAATCGCATTCATATTTTGGACTTTGCAAAAGTTTGCAATTTTATGTGAGCAGACTCACATTTTTGCACTAAATCTCCTTGAGTTGAATTGAACGCTTCTTATTTGTTCCCCAATATTCTAATCGCAATTGTAATCGAATTTCACTCATGATTATGCTTGTGATTCTGATCACACCTCCAGATTTATACACCTTATTTAGCTTGAATTCATTTTTCTCTAAGATAACTTTTATTTCCTTGACCTAACCTTATATAGATCCTAACCAATTCCCAAAATGATTGTCAATAAGTTCCAAATGAGAAAATCATAAATTAATATCAATCAATTTACTAATTGTATATATATTTATATTAAGGCTATGGCAACAACCCTACTTGTTATGTGATAATGTGACAAAGAATGTATGATTGTAATTGTGATGGAATGTGAAATGTGTGACATAATTGTAATGAGATATAATACTGTTTGAAACCCTGAAAGTTCCTCATGAAACATGGGATGATGAATGATGATAATGAGATGTGATTGGTGTGATGAGATGGGGTATATGAATGATGATTGTTGTATAGTTTTTGAGAACTAGATAAAGACCTCTTGAATTGATGTTTATATTGGTATGTGCCTATTGGGCAATGCCTTTATATATAATAAAAGAATGTGTATATTACAATATGTGTATCTTTCTTTCTATAAGTTTATTATTTCTCAAGCAACCAATTAAGATTAAGAGAAAGTGATTAGAAAGTATTGAAGTGAGCATGAGTAGAAAAGGATAAAAGAGATAGTAGTGATAGGTTAGAGACTATTGATTATCAATCGGGGATTGATATTCACATCAGTCATGGCCAGGGATTTGGGTCATGACAATAAGCCATTTTTACTACATTTTAGTTGCTATTTTCTATTCCTATAGGTATTCAAACTCTTTTGATCAGTTCAAACTACAAACTACCTCCCCAATAGGTAGGGCCTCCATTTCTTAACTGCCAAAACCAAAGCCATTCATTATTTTTCATAAGTAGACTAGAATAAATTCTTACCATGTAATGCAATACTAAAATAAGAAATCATCCTCCCATCCTATATTATGATAGCCCTTAAACCGTTCCCTGAAGCATCACATTCAACAATGAAAGGAAGCTCAAAATTTAGCAAGGCTAAAGTGGTGCTTTTGTCATTGTTTTCTTCAAAAGTTCAAAGGCTTTTTCTACCTCTGTACCCCAATTAAATGAATTTTTCTTGAGCTTAGCTATCAAAGGTGCTTTAATTCTTTTATATCTTACAATAAACTTTCTATAGTACCCTATGAGTCCCGAAAACCCTCTCAAGGCTTTAATAGTGGTTGGCCTTGACTATTCCTCCATTACCTTTTTTTTGGATCCACCTTAACCCTTTATTCACATATTACACGCCCCAAATTATTGAATTGTGTTCACTCAAACTGACATTTTTCTTTTTCCACAACTAATTGATGCATTTTCAAAGTACCTAATGCAATCCCAACATGCCTTAAATAATTAGACCAAGTCTCACTAAATATTAAAATGTCATAAATACTAAGATAAATTTTTGTAAATAATCTTTAAAAATTTCATTGATTAAACATTGGAAAGTGATGGTGCATTGGTGAGTTTGAAGGGAATTACTAAGAATTCAAAATGGCCATGATGGGTTCTAAAAGTGGTTTTGTGCACATCCTTTGAATTCATTCAAATTTGAAAATACCTTGACTTGAGATCAAACATCATAAAGAACTCAACACCTTGTAAATCATCCAATAACTCATCTATAACTAGAATTAGAAATTTATCTTTTATTGTTAGTCAGTTCAAGGCATGATAATCTATGCAAAAGCACCAATTACCATCATGGTTCTCCACTAGTAACACAAGAGATGAATATAGGCTCTTGTTTGGATGAATTATGCCATGGGACAACATTTCCTCCATTAATCTTTCAATTTCCTACTTATGAAAAAGTGGATATCTATATGGTTTAATACAAATAAGTCTCGTACCTGGTCAAAGTGGTATTTAATGATCATGTAAGCGAACTAGTGGCAGGCCAGAGATAGTTTCAAAGACATCTTTGAATTTTTCTCAAATAGAAATCATCCTTTCTTTTAATTTTATTTAAGTATTTAGAGAAATTGAGCATAATCATGAGAAAACCTTTCCCTTGATTCTGCCTCAAAGCTTTCCTTATGGATTTACCTCCTACTTTTTTTAATTTTATGGTTGTAGTTGTACATAACGACCATCCAAATTAAATTGCATTTGCACCTGTCCAAAGATGCATATAATTGGACCTAAGGTCTATAGCCATTGTGCTCCTAATACAACATCATCCAAAGACAAAAAAAAAATCCACTCCCAGAGGGATTTTTTGCAACATTAATTTCACCCCTCTACAATGTCGTAGATCAGATAATCTCTCTTTATTAGCTATCATAACACTAAAATTGCAACCTCATTCTAGTTGAATTCTAATTACCCCTGCAAAATTGTTATGGAGAAAATTATAGGTTAAACCTAAGTTTATTAAAATAGTCAATAGAGTCTTATCAATTTTGGACTACATTATCATGATTTGTGGATATTGAACCTTTGGCAAGGCATGCAACAAAATAGTTGGTATTTTCAATTCCTCCTTGCCAACATGAACCTCTTCCTCTATACTAGCAAACTCCTCACACTCTGCCTCAATCAGAAATAATTATTTACACTTATGCGTAATTATGTACTTCTCATAGTTATAACACAAACCTTATTCCCTCATTCATTGAATCTCTATAGGTGATAGCTTATGGATTAACAAGGTTTGACTTGTCTTTATCTCTTTAAAAACTCTGGCAATTGGTGATCCCCAATGTGTGTTTCTTCTAGGACCTAAAAGGGCTACTTTAAAGTATGGAATTGTTGGATATGTTGCTTTATGGGCTTTAATTTCATAGGTTCGAGCTAGCCTAATCATCGTAGTCTGATTTTAGGGGTTTTGGGCTTATACATCAACCCTTAATCCATTTCTAAACCTACTGATGAAGCATTCAACTTCTTACTTATTTGTCAGGTTGCCAAGTTTTGCTAGTAAACTCTTAAAACAAGTTTGATATTCATGAATAAAGCTAGTCTATTTGAGTTTGAATAAATTACCAAAGAAATCCTTATATTCAATAGAACCAAAATGTTCAATCAAACCTACTGTTATGCCTTCCCAAGTGACAGCATGACCATGATCCTTGCAATGTTGAAACCATAATTATGCATTCCATTCCAAATGGCAAGTTACAATTTGAACTTGGTTAGTTATGGTTGTTTCTAGAAATTCAAAGAATTACTCTATTTAACAAATTTAGAGAGTTAGATCTTCTAAATCATCATAACAATGGAAATCTAGTGTAGTCAATTTTGGAGCCAACCATCCCCTTTCTTCTCTATTACCACTCTATCCATATGGTCCTTGATTTTTGTTAATGGACCCTTCATCCATCATATTTAACTAGGAGTTTATAGGTATCATTTTCTCTTTCATCTATTTCAAGAGTCTCTCTTAACCAAAACTTAAGTTGTCCACTTGGTTCTTAAGTCTTTTAAGATGTTAGTCATCAGCCATTGCTAGCTTCGATGCCAAACTGTTATGATTTAGACCAATGAATCACAAATTCACTTGGGCAAGGTTGGTGTTTGAATGCAAAGAGGCAATGAGAAGTGAGATCACACAAAGAAAATTGGTGCACAACACATGTGTTAGGGTTGGTTGGAATTTTACTCTTTTAAATAGAAGATATTGGAGCATAAAAGTGAGGAGCATGCACAAGTATCACACAAGTTAGGGTTTCCTCTTGCTTGTGTTGCCCACTCATCAAGTGGAAGCCATGCAGCCCCTTTGGCCCAATGAATCCATACTTATTAACCTCATGCACCCTCTTTTGTGTCCAATAAGCACAAACACTTTTTCTATGAAACCAAACTCATAAACTCTCTTTTATGATCATTCTCTAATTGTTTTAATTTATTAAAATAGCTTTCTAAGTGAGGATCTATTCCTCTACTTATGATCTCTACCATAGTTAATATAAATGTTCTACAACATTTGAATATCAATAATAGGAATTTACTACTATTTAAAATTGTAATATCCATTGGAATTATTAAATTATTGATTAATTGACACTTCTAATCATACTAGAATACTTAATCAATCATTTCAAATTTCCAAGATATTCACTATTTTAACTCCTGAATTCATAACATTTTACATTCTAACCTTTCCTTTGACTTTGGATCAAAAAGATTCTATTGTGTATAGCCCATTATGTTTCCATGCATGTTAGCAACGAATTTGTTTACAAGCTTCCATAAGCTTAATTGAATTAAAACTCCTTTTAATTCAAATATAATTTTCCTAAATTATTCAAAAAAATTCACTGATTAAGATTAACTTCTAGCAAAACATCATGACCACCCAAATGCCAAGAATAGACTTGTCAAAATCAAAACCTTTTATGATGAGGTATTAGTATATAATTCAATCCCTTCATCTCCTGATATTTAAATTAGACTTAGGATATTAAGCGTCAACCCTAATTTGAATGTCCAATCATAGGTGTATGTTTAACTATGTGCTATCTTATAATCTTTCATGCATAAAACCCATTTTATGTATCAATAATTGATTATACATAAAACTTTTTTTTATGTATCATTAATATGTAGATCATGACTTTTTATCATAAAACAAGTGTTAGAACATCTTTCAAATATATTTCTTTATCACCAAGGAGGATGAATTCTCTTTAGATCAATTACTATCTTCATGTACTTTGCAGTGCATCCAAAATTATTTATATCTACTCTTTAAGAATGTAAGCCTAAAATAAAATCAAAGTAAATGACTCCATACAAAAGATACTGTGTTGATCTCAAGTCTAAGGACCACTTACACCATTTTCCATATGAGAGTCCATTGACACATGGTAACATTCCATATGGTTTCTCATGATAGGTCAATCTGGTCATATCTTTCATAACATATACCCATATATCAACATATCAAATAGTGTATGAGATCACTGTATTCTTTTAGAAGAATGTGACTTAACATATGTTAGTTTACTCATGAATAATTGATATCTTATTTTCTCATTTATCAAACAACTTGGGATATTTAGAAATATAGCTATATGTATAAATTATCTCATAATTACAATCCCAATTGTAACTTATTTATACACAATTACATTTCAAAGACTTTATCCAATATAGTGTTTATATATATATATATCAAAACATATATATATTTAAAAGTAAATTGATAAAGAGGTCAAAACATCATGTTTATTAAATATGATAAGATATGTAGTATCCATGTCATTACAATGATTTGTCTCTAGCACAAATATACTAATAATGACTTGAAAAGTGCAGATTCTATTCTTGCACAAGAGATCTTGGGAGGTTATTCTCTTCCTCAACCGATCATCAAGAAGTTGGTCTGGCTTACACTGCCTCTAAAAAATCCATCATGAAAAAGAAAGTTAACTCTTTATTTTATGAAGCCGTTGATTATACTATGCTTTGCAAAAACCAATTTCTTTACAAGAAGTATAAAGATGTGCTTAGTCTGGCCTAGTCAATCACCAACTTTGTCAAGCTATCTCGCTTACTACTCTTGAACATCATGTTCAAGAGTAATGCAATTTTTATGATCAATATAAAACTGAAAACCTTTTGTCATAGAATCAATGATCCTTAGAATTGGAGAATGCCCGCAAGAATATAGCAAAATGTTCTTAACAACTGGCTGATAAAGATAAAGAGCTAAAGAATCAGCTAGATCAAGTACCCTATCTTTCCAAACATCTTGAGGATTATAGGATATAGTGTAAGTGATTAACCACCCAATCAAATGAGGTTTCCGACTAGAATAAATGCCTGACAAGTGAAAAGGAAAAAAGATTGTAGTAGCAAAATAGGAAATGGAGAGGCTATAAAAAGAATTTTCTTTTTATTAGTCAAAATATGAAGATTTGGAGGCAAGAAACAAAGAACTTAGCCAAAAGATTAATAACAAAAATGATCTTCTTATGGATAGGGTTGAAGAGTTCAAAGAAGTGTCCAAGAAACTAAAGTCAAAGTCCCAAGAATTGCAAGATGTGTAAAACCTTGCCATTGAAGGGTTTGTTGAAGGCTATGACTTGGCTTTGGACCAACTCTTCTTATTTTTTTCGAGATTTTGACTTTACTAAGTTAGTTATAGGAAAGAAAGCCTTTGCTAAAGCTTAGGAGCAAGGTCTCATATATGTTGCTAGGAAACCAAGTTAAGATCAAGCTACAAACAAAGAAAATACTGAAAACCCTAGTGAAGAGGCTATTAAGAACCTTATTGTAACTCAACATTCAAATGTCCCCTCAGATGAAGATTAATTTGTAAAACGATGGTATTTAAGCTTCGCTTTGTTTGTGACTAGGCTAACTTTTTCTGTATTCTTTTGGATCATTGCTCTACTTTTCATTTGTTTCATTTCTTAAACTTTAACAATCTTATTACCTTTATTAACTAAGGAGAGATTTTTTATATAAGGTCTTTATTAACTTTTCCTTTGTATGCCATGATTCTCAAGCTTGGATTAACCACATGGTCTTTATGCTAGGCTCTTTGATGAAAAAGATGAATTGAAAAAGCAACCTATAAAGAGTTTTTCAAGTAAGTTATATGTAATGAAGGCCTATGTGAAAGCACATTATGCTTAGTAGTAGTTCGTAGCACTTTGAGATAAAATTATGTTTGATGGCATTTTATGCCTTTTTTGAGAGCAACTTATGCTTATTAACATTTTATTTCATTTTGAATATGGATTCATGAAGGCTAATCAATGATCATTTTCAAGAGAGGTTGTCTTAGAGGCTAAAATAATTTGAACACCATGTAAAAGAATTTTGTCACATTTATGATCATCATTACATTATTCCTCTTTCACTTCAATATTTTTGGCATTTGGCAACACTAAACCCTACAACACTTAAAAACTATTGCCTATAACTAGAATAGGCGATGGTTTTTTTTTTATTGTTACCTTTGTTTCTAATTTTAAGCAATAATCACTTAAAACCGTTGTCACAGATATAACAAACAACCCTTTTTTAAGTGTTGCAAAATTTTGATTAATAAGAAACACTTAAATTATGTTGCCAAATAAAATTTTTTTATAACAATTTTATAATCTTAATTAATGCTTTTAGTTTTATAAGTTTTTCTTTTTACTCCTCCACCTTTATTTCCCTTTTCCCCCTCTCTTCCTTTTGCTTGTGGACTATCTCCCGCCAAGGTGCTTTTGCTCTTGCTCCTACTTCTGCTTCTATTGCTTCTACTTCTACTTCTGTTTCTGCTACTACTATAGCTTTTGGTTCTGCTCTATCCTTTTACATGTGCTTTTGCTTCTACTCTTTCTACTTCTGCTTCTACTTGCCGAGTTCTCTGATATTTCTTCAGTTAGTGATATAGCCCATATAAAAAAAAGTCAGGGTAAGTATTTTATTTTGCATGTAGTTTAATATTTTATTTTGTGAACTTTATTTTGATATAACTGAGAAAGTGTCATCATTGGGCTTCCATGGCTTTCAATGAAATTAAAACCTATGAAAATACAAATTGATGATGTTTGATTTGATGAAATTAGATGAGGTAGAGATATATCTGCTTATAAGCATAGATTTACTTACAGATGAGGCTGGGGTTTCTGATATTCAGACTATGAATCGATTCAACAATCAATTACGAGTTTCATAAACCTTCAATAAAAAATGTCAAAGATAGCTTCTTATGAATCAATTCCTGAATCAATTCATAAGAAGCTATCTTTGATAATTTTTTTTGAAGGTTTAGAAACTTTTGTGAATTGATTAGGTAATCAATTTTGTAGGGATGAATCGATTCCTGAATTGATTCAAAGATGAATTTTTTTAGAATTCAATGCATTTGATGATTTGATGTGATTATTTTGTCTTGTTACTTGATTTTCTTTTCTCAATAGAGTAAAA
>JANHAO010017927.1:0-13801 GCA_026873985.1 Saraca asoca
GGACTTATTTACAAAGAATCTCTCTTATACTTCAATAATTTAAGTCTAGGAACATTAAGATAACTCTATTTTCATAGAGTTATCAACATCCTTAAGAGGGCAAAGAGGTTCAAATGAACCCCCGAATGCAAGGTCGCATTCCAGGAACTTAAGATGTATCTCAGGCAAGCACCTCTCCTTTCCAAGCCAAAAGAGGGTGAAAGGTTAACCGTATATTTAGGTGTATCCCAACATGCCTTAAGCATGGCACTAACATGAGAAGAGGGAAGAATTCAACTCCCCATCTACTATGTGAGCAAGAGACTGCTGGATGCAGAAACAAGATATTCGCCCCTGGAAAAACTCATTTATTACCTGATTAATGCCTCAAGGAAGCTTCGACCCTATTTTCAGGCCCATAACATCAGGGTCCTCACTTAGTACCCACTAAGATAGGTTCTACAAAAGACGGATGCCTCAAGACAATTGCTTAAATGAGCAATTAAGCTTTACAGTTTAACATTGAGTATAAGCCCAGGACGGCTATTAAGGGACATGCACTGGTTGATTTCATTGCCAAATTCATAGCCCCTTACAAAATGAGGTAGAACTCCCTAAGGCCCCTTGGTGGGAACTATTCGTTGATAGGTCATCCGGTGATTATAAGGTCAGAGCAAGAATGCTCCTTATCAGTCCAGAAAGGCATAAGATCTTCAGCGCCTTGAGGTTTGGCTTTCAAGCCAAAAATAATGAAGCTAAATACGAGGCCTTATTAGCGGGCTTATGACTAGCTAGAGAGGTGCATGCCAAGAAAATAAAGATTTTTAGCAACTTACAATTAATTGTTTATCAAATAAAAGGTGAACACCAAGCTCGAGGGCAAAAAATGATGGGATATCTCTAGAAAGTCCAAGAGATGCTAGGCTCCTTCCAACAATTTGAGATCACTTAGATCCCATGAGCCCATAACACACACGCTGATGCTTTGGCTCACTTATCTACCATTGACGATCCCGAGCTCATAGAACCAATCCCGATAGAGCTCCTTCCATCCCCAAGTATAGAACATCAAGATGTTGTCATGGTAATTGCCAAAGTGCCTAACTCTTGGATGAATCTGATTCTAGATTACCTACAGAATGAAAAGTTACCAAGTGCTAGACTCGAGGCATGATGCTTGCGAGCTCAAGCAACCAGATACTATATCCATAATGGTGTGCTCTATAAGAGAGGGTTCACAACCCCACTTTTAAGATGCATAGATGGTGAAGACTGCAGTACCATCCTGGAGGAGATTTATGTAGGGCATTGTGGAAACCATGTTAGAGGGTTGTCCTTGGCGTAAAAAGCCCTTTGACAGGGATTCTTCTGGCTGACAATGAAGCAAGATGCTATCAACCTCGTCAAGAGGTGCGACAGGTCCCAGAGATTTGCAAAGGTACCGCGAGCCCCATCAGCTTACCTGAAATAGATGACAAGCCCATGGCCATTTGTAATTTGGGGGATAGACCTAATCGGACCACTCCCTAAAGCTCAAGGAAATTGTAAGTATGCAATAGTGGTGGTAGACTACTTCACCAAGTGGGCGGAAGCAAAGGAACTCACTGAAATCTCATCCTCTAAGGTTGAAAAGTTTGCATGGAACAATATCATTTGTAGGTTCGGGGTCCCTCAACAGATCATCACCAATAATGGGACCTAGTTCACTATTAAGTAGTTCATCAAGTTCTGCGATGACCTTAAGATTGTTAAGAGCTTCACAGCCGTAAACCACCCACAAGCTAACGGGTAGGTAGAAGCTGTCAATAAGATCATTAAGAAGATCTTGAAGACTAAGTTAGAGGCTACAAAGGGAGCCTGGGCAGATGAATTACAATCGGCACTATTGGCTTACAGGACTATGCCTTGTAGCTCCACAAGGGAAACCCCTTTCTCAATGGTATATAAGTGTGAAGTAATGATCCCTGCAAAACTCGAAGTTGCTACACAGTGAAGGGTCATCTTTGACCCGAAAGATAATAACCAACTGCTTGCTATGAATCTAGACCTTTTGGAGGAAGTGAGAGAAAGAGCTAGCCTCAGGGTTACAACCCATCAGCAACGGATAGCAAGATATTACAACCGTAGAGTGTGAGCTCGAAAGTTCAAATCAGGCGACCTCATCCTGCGCCTTGTCCTCCCCAGAGCCCACAAATCCAGTGAGGGGACCTTAGGACCGAACTAGGAAAGTTTGTACATTATCAAAAGGATCGTGAGTGATGGAGCCTACCATCTAGAGGATATGGATGGAGTAGAATTCCCTCGCACTTGGAATGCTGAGCACCTCTGCTATTACTACTAATAAGTGTCTCGGCATCTTATAATTGATTTATTATAAATACGAATGTAATTCTTTGAATTCTTTAGAAAAAGATCAGAGATTTTTATGTTAAGTTATATGATGTACGATGCAACAAGAGTTAACATATCAAATTCTTATCTGAGCATGAATAAACAAGATTCAAGTATTTGAGCATGAAAACAATAAGGATAAAAAAAGTTCAGCTTCATCGTAATAAAACTATATAAGTTGTTTGTGAAGTTCATTACATGTGCCAGGAGCACCAAAAAGTCAAGTTGTACAATTCTTGTTCTAGGAGGATGGGGCCCTAAGGGCTGAGCCTTTAACATGCTAAGGACTAGAAGCCAGAATGTCAAGAACACCATGTGTAGGAACAACATCAGCAGCTTGGGAGCTACCCTCTCCCTGGACCGCGACTCCGGTAGAATGGACACTGACTTCGGCACCAAGACCCTTCCTTGCAGCTTAAGCTTTCTATCATTCTATCGCCTCAATAGCTTGGGGATCAAAAAAGGAGTACTCTAGCTCATGGTATTTTTCCCACATAGTATAAAAGAATGAAGCAAGAGTTGTCCTCCTCGTATCCATAGCTGTCTCTACCACACGCGAGGACATTTTGGTTTCAACCTTTGCTGCTTTCTCCTTAACAAGCTACAGCTCTCTCTTTAGCATCGCTGCCTCTTTAGCAGAGGTCTTGGCCCATTGCTCTACAACTCTTATCTTCCCTTTAGCAGTAATGGCCACCCTGTTCATCTCTCGCAGTTGCAATTGGGCTTCGTCAAGCTCTATCCTGGCCTTGTTAAGATCATTGGTGGCAAGATCGAAGCCCACCTAAATATCCTTGTGATGCTTCACTTCACGAGATAGCACGGTCTCTAACTCCTTTACTTTTTCCCCAAGTTCCCGCACCTCAGCTCATCGGGCCCCCAACTCATCCATGAGAGCCAATTTCTCTCTGTCCTGGTCCTCACATGTCGCAACAATCTTCATCAACGAGAGTACATTCTACAGGAATAGGTAGTAAGGTTAGACTTAATAACAGAAGAAATGGTTAATGCGAAAAAGGGCACTTACCATTAAACCCTGTCAAGCTGCGTATCTCACCAGCCTTCCAAGGAAGAGCTCCTCGCTCTCTAGTGCATTAACCTTTTCGTCATTACCCAAAACTGTACCAAAGTTTTTAATAAGCATCTGAGCATACCCTTTTGTTTTGGAGTCAGGCTTAGCCAATGGCTTTGTAAGGTTAACTCTTGATGGATTTTGAGGGGTCACCTTCTTTTTTCCTTTGACAATCTTTCGCTTCTTTTGAGGAGGACCAGAGGGACTGGAAGGACTGGCAGTACTGGTTGCCTCCACCTTTTCAGAACGTAGTGATGAAATTGGATCTGATAGAGAGACCTCGACAGTAGTAGTTGGTTGCTCTACGACAGCTAAAATCGCTTCGGCCTCGATGGTCGTTGGGGTTTTAGGAGCAGGACTCACGCCAGAGACTGGGGCTAGCTCGCAGTGACTTGGGTTGAGATGACTTCACAGGCCACAAGAGCCTCGTCTTTGCTATCTAAGGGAGGCGTTCTAAGGATCAAGTCCATATTTTTATCGTAGTCATCGAAATTTGTTGGCTGTGAATCCTTATCTCCCTGGTCACAACGGTGTTTATCGGAAAGGCAAGTCTATGGAAGCAGAGAATGCCCTCATTGAACCTGAAGTCATTCTGAAGATCCTCAGATGAAACAAAATGATCTAGAACCCCCAACTCATTGGCCCCGAGCATTGGTTGTCTACCGGTTCCGTTTGTAAAATTGAATAAGAGGTCAGAATTTAGAACAACAAGTCACAATCTAGGACAGATATCAAAGAAGTAAACGAATTCATTCATTCCCAGCCCGCCTACCTAGAACAAGAATGAAATCAAAATTTTAATATATCTCAGTGAAGGGCACAAAATATAAAACCAGCGAGGCTTGTAACATCCCACATTGGACTTTCCCTTTGCATCCCCTTGTGGGAGGATTTCCTTGTGAGGCATCCACCTCGCTGAAAGGTAATAAAGCCCGTCCTCAGAGTTCGTACACCTGAGGTCGTACAGGTAACAGAGTGTTTTGGGTGATAGTGGAGGAAGGCCGTTGACCTTGTGAATAAGGGTCAATGAAATCAAAGAAGTGTATGAATTAAGTGTTAGCTAAAATGGGCTAAACTTTATTTTATTTAAAAAATCAAAAATAAAAGGATGAATGGGGAATCTTAATCCCATGGTGAGATACAAGATGCTAATGGCTATGAAGCCTCAAGGAGGATGAGCGGTATAGTCGTCTGAAGCAGGGACCATAACGCTGCACCCCTTTGGGATCCGATTCGACTCGATGACAAAAGTGACATTGCAAACCCGAACAGTGGACTTATGATGTTTAAACACGTGACGGTCGGGGTGTTCACCCAAAATCATCCTTTGGCCTTCGGTGCGTCCCAAACGAGCCCTTGGGTTTGCAGTGACCTCCCTTCCATTTATTGTCGCACCTCCTGCTTATCAAATGTTCCTTGCATCTTGAGGTAAATCCGGCTCATCATCCTCACTCCTATTCAAGTGACGGTGATGTGCATGACCTGCTCCCATCTATGCAAAGAAAAGAAAAGACTGATAACCTCGTTGAGAGCAAACCATACTAAAAACTAGGACTAATGACCCCCCACTTCACAAGCCATGCACACCCTATGTCACTGCACTAACTACCTAAACTCTGGAAAGCAGAGGAGACACTCCGAACAAGCAACAAAATCTCAGAAGACACAAATGTGTACCCAGAATCCTAGGACCTACCAGCAACCCGACTATTCCATCTTAATCAAAAAACTAAGCATTCAAACCGTATTTACCCGTCAGCATCATCATCTCCTAATCAATCAAAATCAAATCCCCTATTTCCTACGAAGGAAGAAAATTGCACAAAATGCAAACCAGAGGGAGTGTACCATGATTTTTGGAAAAGAAAGGTCTGGAAAGTTCGGGTGATAATCAAAAGTACAGTCGAAAGACAATGAAGGTCGATGACGAAGAAGCTACAACTGCGATTGGAGAAACAAGTGAGCAAAAAATACCGGAGGTCTGAAAACTTTCAAATGGCAAAGTAAGAGGGAGAAGGGGGGCACCCAGCTTTAAAGGGAGACACAACCCTACCATTGGATCAAAAGAGGTGTTAGTTACCCATGATCCAATGGTCCAGAGAAAATAATGGCCAATAAATGATGATTCAGCGTATGTGCACTAAAAGCTAAAAATAATAATAATTACCAGCTGCCGCTGGGAAACAAAAAGCTGCGTGTGTGAAACAGACAAGGGTACCGAATGATTCGATAAGATCGTAGGTCACAAAGTCACGAAGGACTGGGGTATAATGACAAAAATGATCTCGTATCCAAGTAATGTGTTAGCCATACGTAGAATTCTTGTGAGAGTGTTTAAGTAATGTGTCAGCCCCGCACAGAATTCTTGCACAGACAGACCTTGTATTCAAGTAATGTGTTAACCATATGTAGAATTCTTACGTAGGTTAGGGCGAAATGACAATCTCGCATCCAAGCAATGCATTAACTATACGTAGAATTTTTGCACGAGCCGCGTCCAAGTAATGTGCCAGCCCCACATAGAATTCTTGCACAAACAGACCTTGCATCCAAGTAATGTGTTAATCATACATAGAATTCTTGCGTAAGTGGGGGTGAAATGATAATCTTGCATCCAAGTAATATATTAGCCATACATAGAATTCTTGCGCGAGCCACGTCCAAGTAATGTGCCAGCCCCACACAGAATTCTTGTGTAGACAGACCTTACGTCTACGTAATGCATTAACTATACATAGAATTCTTGTGCAGGTTGGGGCGAAATGATAATCTTGCATCCAAGCAATGTGTTAGCCATACGTAGAATTCTTGTACGAGCCGTGTCCAAGTAATGTGCCAGCCCCGCACAGAATTCTTGCATGGACAGACCTTGCATCCAAGTAATGCATTAATCATACGTAGAATTTTTGCATAGGTCAAAGTGAAATGACAATCTCACATCCAAGTAATGCATTAGCTATACGTAAAATTTTTGCACGAGTCACATCCAAATAATGTGCCAAGCCTGTATAGAATGTTTGCACGGACAGACCTTGCATCCAAGTAATGTATTAACCATACGTAGAATTCTTGTGTAGGTCAGGGCGAAATGATAATCTTGCATCCAAGTAATGTGTTAACTATACGTAGAATTCTTATGCAAGTTGTGTCCAAGTAATGTGCCATCCCCACACAGAATTCTTGCATGGATAGACCTTGCATCCAAGTAATGCGTTAACCATACGTAGAATTGTTGCGCAGGTTGGGCGTGAAATGATAATCTCACATCTAAGTAATGCATTAGCTATACGTAGAATTCTTGTGTGAGCCATGTCCAAGTAATGTGCTAGCCCCGCACAAAATTCTTGCACAGATAGACCTCGTATCCAAGTAATGCATTAACCATACATAGAATTCTTGCGTCAGCCACGTCCAAGTAATGTGCTAGCCTAACACAAAATTTTTGCACAAATGAACTCAAGACCTCGCATCTAAGTAATACATTAGCCATACACAGAATTCTTGTGTGAGCCAGCATGATCGATTGGCGATGCAGCACATATCCTTTAAATGGGAGTTTATTGATTAATGTCGATTGGCTTAAATTCCTTATGACAGAAGCTAATTATCCCATTAAATCATGTTATCCATGCAGCAGGCCTAAAAGGACAAAGGGCAGAAATATGATGCTCAAAGTTATACTAAAAGACCTTCTTCAACGAGGCAGATTTACATCAGGAAAATCGATATACAAAGATAAAGCTAAAGCAAAAAGCCAATGACCCCACAAAAGGAAAGGGAGCCAATTCCCAAGAGACAAACTCCCATTAGATAAGACAAATGCACTCGACTACTCCTACTCATAGCCTTCCTCAACCGGCGGATCATTTCCTGACTCCTTAAACATAGAGCAATTCAAAAAAGGATCAGGAACATAGCTAGCAAGGCTAAACTTCATGAAAGAGCTGTGAAGAAATAATTCAAGATCTGTACAAAACTTCCCAGAAGCCAAGGAGAGAAGCTGTACAGGGAAGTTATGTGCAACAGACTATCCATATCTCTGAAACCTTTATAATAGACCATCCATATCCCGACAAGCTTCCCCAGAAGCTGAACCATAAAGGGAATGAAATGCTTGCCCAAGGCATCCATCAGACAACCTCACCAAAAAGAGGGGCTTTAGAAGTCTTTATAAGTCCGCTCAGTTTCATCAAGCGGCCCAAGGGACATTTGGTTGTTCCTGATCGAACGGTCCAGAAATAATGAAGACTGCCATGTTAACATCTGGGATAATACATAGAGAAAGGCATAGCCTAAAGCATGGGAAATGAAAGCCTAAAAGATAGAAATGATAACATGATAGACTGAACACAAAGACTGAGTCATCCTGCAAATTGTAGACAAAGACTTTGACCATTGGCTACAACTCCCAACCCACAGAGCGAGCTGAGAGTTAGGGGGCCTATGTTATAGAAATTTTCTAGAAGCATACTTTGGGCCGGTCAAGGTCCGATAGGAGGCCTAGTTAGTCTGGTGAAGATCCAAGCCAGAGTATGAGGTTGCTAAGCGAGGACCTCAGACTATTGGGTGCAAGCTGGAGGCATCTCGCAATGTCACGAATGAAAGAGTGTAACTCGCTGAAGAGACTTTAAACCCCTCAGCGAGAAGCCCACGACCTTCAAAAGAATGACCAGATGCAGATGACAAGGCCAGTCAGAGCCGTTAGCTCAACTTCCAACTCATCCACTAACAATGGATACTTGTACGGAGCCCAGTCAGCAATCCAAGGCACATGCTTCCTGCTGATAGCTCAGCCTCCAAACTTACACATTAGCTCCCAGGAAATCTGACAATGATTTGTCCGGCATTAATTACCCAACGCCAAGCATTAAATGCCCAGAGCGGCCAAAGTAATCATTTTATTATTTATAAAATTATACTTGTAACCTTCCCCCTTTCTATAAATAGAGAGGGGAGGTCACCATATAGAAAGAGAACACAGATACATGCTGAAACTATGCCAATATTAAGAGTGGGCACTATTCATTCAGAGAAACCAATATTGTTGTATTCATATTCTGTAAAATCAATCCCTCCAGGGCATAATAAAAGCTCAACGTGGATGTAGGGGCCAAATTGACTTTAGCTGAATCACAATAAACTCCTGGTATTGCCATTTTCTCTTCTTCTTTATTGCTTTTTTTCATTGTTTACTACCATACTTACCTTGCAGTCAAGGGTAATACTGAACTTAACTGATTGACCGGATTTTGGTGTCAACACAATTCAAGTTTGCAATCAGAGGTAAACATATTACAAAAGTATAAAAGATGCTAAAAAGTTTTCAATTTTTTAATGAACATTAACATAATAATTTTTTAAAAAAGATAAAATTTTTGTATGAATTTTACTATAAAAAATTACAACTTAATCGATTAAAATTTCATAAAATGATTTTTTTTTAAATTCTAAGTTTCACATAAAAGTTACGGGTTCTAACAACAAAAATAAAGTTGTAAAAAATCTAAAAGTAAATTTCATAAAATTAAAAAATGTGTATTAAATAGCAACAGATCAATATATGAAGCAACAATTATTGCATCCTATTGCATGTTTTCTTCATCCACAATTATAAAATTGGTTTATATATACACCGATAATGAAACCATTGTGTAAGGCTATTTTTATTGCTATTGAAGAAATTGTATTACAATTACTTCTGAAATATCTTTTTTTTTTGGTCAATGTCCTTCATTCTCAAAAAGTTAAAAACATAATTTTTTATTTTGAAACAAAAAAAACTTCAATATCTATATCTCTCCTAAATTTATGTTCTCCTTTTTCAAAAGTAAAGGAGAGGATTTATACTCATTACAACTAAGGTTATTTCTTTTCTCTTTCGTAACTCAAATATCAAAAACCTAAATTTTTACATGCCTTATAACAAAGACCCCAATTATATCTACTAAAACTAAATAGCACACTCCATAGGAGAGCAATGAAAAATTGTGGGATTGAAAGTATATTATTTTTATGATCTAATTTGGCGAGCTGGTCAGCAACTCGGTTTCCTTTCCTGTACATATGAGAGCAAAAAAGTCCCAATTCCTACTGAGAAGAATGCAAATTCCATTCACTAATTGAGCACGAGGATGAGAGAGATTACAACCGTCATTAATGAGTTAAAGTGCAATCAAAGAATCCAATTCAAGCTAAACATTTTTAAAGCCATTTTGCCAAGCTAAATCAAAGTCAGTGAATACACCCCATAAGTCTTCCTTGAAAGGACTACTAATGTAGATGTTGCATGAAAATCCTACCAGCCATGATCTGAATTTATCACATAGTATTTCATCACAAGCTGTTTTCTCGCCTCTACATGATTCGTCTATGTTCAGTTTTACCCAATCCAATTCTGGGTGTATTCACCTCATTATTATTACTTGATCTACCATTTTAGTTTCTTAAGTGTTTAATTTTATGATTATATTGAAAGAGTTTTGTCTTATTTGATTATAGTAGTGATCACTAGTGAGAGACTAGTTTTCTATGAGTAGTGAGGGACTTTTAGGTTAAATAGTTTGCTTTATTAGTTGAACATTGAGAATCTTTAGTGAAAAAGAAAGAAAATATTACAATAAATTTTTATAAGATTTTGTGACTTAAAAGTAAGTATCTCAAATCTTACAAGAATGTGGCATAATCTCTACTTGTATATTAAATTAAGTATCTCAAATCCTTCAAGAATTTGATGTAATCTTTATTTGTATGTTAAATTGTAATAAATATTTGTAAGCACGTATTAGGATCAGAATTTCTTTATTTTAAAATCAATGGTAAAATATTCACTATTAAAATTTATTGTCCAAAAATTCCTTTTATCAACCTAGCTTTAGATAAACCTTCACACAAAAAAATAAACATGTGAATTATAGATTAGATTTTAACCAAAAAAATTAGTAGTGGAATCATGAATTTTATCTTGGAGGTTGAGTGTCTAAGACAAAATTTTATTTCAGTGCATATGAAAAAGTTTAAAAAAATTTTCAAAAAATTATAAGTTTTTTAATAACTTTGGTGCAAGATTTGTAATTTTTTTTTAAAAAAAAAGAGTTATATATAAAAAGATTATAAAACATTAAACAAAACTGTTGAAGTCCATTTATAAAGGTTATAATACATAAATTATTTAGACTTTTATAAATAAAAATCAATAAAAACCTATATATTTATAAAAAGATAATTATTTTAATAAAATTGTTAGTAGATACGCATACTTCTTTTAAACATTATGAAAGTTTTGTTGTGAAATTTTCGAATAATGCATCACAAGGGAAAGATAAAACAAAACAAAAAAAAAAACAAAGTACAAAATATTAACTTTTTAATTATATAAGAATTTTGCACCCTACGCATTACATTTTTATCTATATTTCACTTTATAGAGTTTATTTTTACAATAGTGACACATAAATTTTTCATTATCACTAAGTTTATGAGTGTATCTTTAAAATTTTAGTGAGGGTCACAATATATAATACCATGTTTATAAAAAAGAAAGCATAATACCATATTTATAAAAGAGAAAGCATGAAACTTCAGGGGTCCAAACCACCCGTAGTGCCCTCGGCTTTAAAAGTGTAAAAGCTAAATACTAGAATCTAATTCTGGGGTGCAGTCAGAGGGAAACATAAATATGAAAGACTCTATATAATTTTTCAATTTTTTAATGAAAATTTAATATAAAAGTGAAAATTTTTTATGGTATTCCTGATATTATAAAAGCACATGTTTTAGGAGATTAATTAGAATTAAATTTTTTTATTTTTTACTTTTAATTTGGTCTCTGGATTTTCAAAAGGTTAAAAGAAAAAAAATAAGAATAAATAAATAGTGAAATCTTAATCAAAAAACTTAAATTTAAATTGTAAAACTTAAAATGGAAATAGAGAAGATAATAGTAACTTGATACAATTTGGTATTTAAATTTTATATCCCTTATTTTTAAATAATTAAAGAAAAAAATAAGGATAAATAAATAATAAAATCTCAATTTATTTATTTCATAACGTGACTTCATCATAAGTAAGTCTCTATAGCATTACTAAAATAAAGTTAATGTGACGTCATTAAAAGAGAAGGCCTTTCAAAAGATCACATTTATATATGACACTGATGTAATGCTTGTGTCATGTATGAGTTCAAAAGAATATGAGACATAATTATTTAAAAAAAAATAGATTATCAATTAAAGTTGTAGTTGACGTGACAAATACAAATTGAGATATGTTTTATATATGAAACCTAATTTACAATCGGAAATAGTAATGATAAGACAAAGTAATACATTAAAAAAAAAACATTGAGTATAAATCAAATGTTAAATGATAAGACAACTTTTAATACTCTCAAGAAAGATAAAATGAGTTGGACCCTTTACTTCCTCAAACAAATCATTTTATAAAAACTAATATACTTTGAATTTTTATTTAATTAGAACTCAAATGAATTATGTAATTTTCCAATTTGGCATGCATTTTTATTTGCAAGGAATTATTTTGCTTTTGACTTAAGAAAAGTAATTTAATTTCTTTTAATAAAATTTCTTATATTGGGTTCAAAAAAATTACAACGTAGTTTATACTTAAAGATACTATAAAGAAAACTATTTAATGATATGTTATATATAAGATTTGATGAGAAACCTATTTAATTTTGACCCTTTCACATAATTAACATATAGGTTAAATGAAAACATAACAACAAAAAATTTCAAGCATTTACATAATAGTATTATTTACTCAGCAATAACTCAAGCATCTATTATTCCTAAAGAAAATGATGTTTTGCTTTGCGTACGTTATTAGAAAATATATTACCTATGTCAAAATATAACACATGCATGAATAGTTATGTAACTTTGGCATAATCCATGTTATTTTCCATTAAGGCTTTGTTTGTTTTTACAAACAAAAAAAAAAATTTTGCAAGAAAATTTTATCTACCTATATTTAAAGTTATAAAATATTAAGATAACAAAAAATATTTAATATGTTTTATATTAAATTTGGAGAGTGTGGTGGAAAATAACACCCTTAATTTTAAAAACATCATTTGTTTTGTCAGAAGACATTATGTATGCATTGGAAAATCTCCATTGCTTGCATATATATAAAGGTTTTTCACGTCACTTATATACAGATATTATACATTGTGGTCTCTCCAAAATTTTAAAAATACACTAACTAATTTAGTCATAATGAAACAAATTAGTGTTCATGTTGTAAAAATAAACTCTGTGAAAAAATATAGAGATACAAATGTAAGGTCCATTTGTTTCATCGAAAAGTACATTTTCAAGAAAAATCATATCTAGAAAATGAATTATTTTGTTGTTGTTTGGAAAACTTAAGAGAAAATGCTTTATCTTATTTGGTGCATAAAGGCAAATTATTTATTTTTATTCTCAAATATCATTATACAAACTAATTTCATCATTAAGGTTAAGCCATGCAATAAACATATTGTTATTAGAATATTTTTAGGATGGAAGTTAATAAATCTTTACTAGTAAAAATCATAAGTTAAGTATATTTTATTTTGAAAACATTTAAAGAAGAATATTCAAATAATTAAGAATATTTAAATCCTTATTTTTTTTCATTTTCATCATTTATTCATAAAGTTAGTTCAAATTGACTTTAACTAAAAATTATTAACAATATTTGTTAACACTCTTAATTGTCCAAATGTTTTATTAACACAATTTTTAATATAATCATTAAATATCAACATTTATAAGAATGAAAGGAGAGAAGGAAGATGAGAGATAGGAGTGAGAAAGTGGGGGAGGAAATGAATGATAGGAATGGAACAGAGAGGCACTGAGGAGATAGATGAGAGAGAGAAAAAATGAGAGAGATGGATGAAATAAAAGGAGATAGAAACAGAAAGGTGAGAAAAAGATAGAGAGGGAAAAATAGGAGAGAGACAGTGGATAGAGATTGAAGAAATGAAAGTAAAGAAAAGGGAAGTGGTTATGTAATATAAGGTGACATAGAAAAGTAATTTCTTTTAATTAAGAGGGAGAGTCACTTTCTCTCAAATTACTTCCATTTTCTATTGACCATCTTTCTTATTGGCTTTAAACATAAGAAAGTTATGAAAACAGTTTCTGAAAAAGCATCATCCCCTAAAACAAAAGAACCTATAATGTATAACATTCAAAATTCTAATATAATTAAATGGTGTTATTATTAAGGTTATTTATATTGGATTAGCTGACCTTCTAGGATCATCTCTGTTAGCCTAGCCAGCTAGACTATCTTTTATTTTGATGATGAAAACAATTTTGATCATATCATATTATGTTTATGAGCTTTA
>JANHAO010017928.1:0-13794 GCA_026873985.1 Saraca asoca
AAGGGGTTCATTCCTCAAGACGCTCACATTCATCTCGAGCCTGAGGGGAGTCTTCCAAGTGTCTGACTCTCTGAAGGAGGTCCTTTACTAAGGTACCTAAGCCCCTCAGCGCTTGATCAGGGGTCTGATGGTTCGTTCCATCATGCTGGTGGCCCGGGTGACTATGTGGTTCTTGCCCCTGGTTCGTTTTGCCAGAGCACTCTGCTTCGGGGACAATGGGTCCTGCCTCCTGCACACACACATTCTGGGTCTGTGCTTGAACCAGCAACGAGACCGTTCTGGTCAGTTCACCCATCATGTATTCGAGTTTCTCTTGGCGCTGATGCCAAGCCTGGGATCCTTCGGTACCAATGTTAGCAGGGACTGGTCGCACCAGACCAAACTGAGGGCATCGGTGACTGCTCTTGCTATCGGGGCGGTGGATGAGCTTGCTGCCGAAACATGGCCATCAGGTGCTCGGCACCTTGTGCTAGAAGCCCTGGTAATTCTTCCTTTGGTCATGGGGGGTGGAGGATCAGCTGGAACAGGTAGGATCCCCACAGACGGCGCCAAAAGATGTTGACGGCGAAATATGGTCCGTGTGAGGGGGACCAAACTTCGGCCAACAGGGGGTTCTTTGGGATCCCTAACCTGTTCTAAGTTGATCCGCGTAAAGAGGACAATTGACTGAGATTGCAGAAGAAGAGGAGGATAGTATAAGGAACACAGGATTTTTACGTGGTTCGGCCAAATCCAGGATTACTGGACCCTACGTCCACGGTTGAGTATATTTTTATTATGGTGGTTCGGATCTGTCCTCTCCCTCCTCTCTAACAATGTTATCCTATTTATAGAGGGTGGACAAATTTTGATCATTTATTACAAGCTATAGTTGTGTCATATCAACAGATGGTGAAAAGACTCCTTTCAGCTGGTAGACTTGCAGGGACAGGCCTTAGCCGACATATAGGTCTTTAGGCAAGACGTCATGTTGTCCCAAGCGAGGACTTCATAAGTTTGGAGTAGTCGTGAGCGTCGCTGAGAGCCGGGTGCGAGTCCAGCCGTCGCGGGGTTGATCACCCATCGAGTCATCGAAGGATGAGCATTCGTGGCTTCTGTCGTCGCATACGATGCGATATCATTAGATTTCTTGTCGAGGGTTTCACCTTGCTGTCTCCTTGGACTCGTTCTCATGGAGTCTCATTTTCAGCATATAACATTGTCTTATCCATTGTGAATTTTATCACCATCAAGCACACTTGATTCGAGTGTGTCCATTTTTTTTCAAGCTTGGCCCTTTATTCAACAGTAGAATTTACATCAACAAAGGGCTTTTCTTCCCTAAATGCTAGGTCAAGATTGGTAATCACCTGATTAAGATTCAGAGACTCAGCTTAGTTCTCATAATTCATCTCATTCAGTGTCTTAACAGAAGTCAATTGCATAAATATGGAAGGTAAGGAAATTTATCAACATATTAATGCATGCAATCACTTTAATCATGCTTTTCTTTTCTTATAAACTTTAACTATGGAATCATATCTGTACAGGATTATATTATAAGACGTAACATTAATAAGGCTTTTGATACCTTATAATATAATACAAGAATTAAATATTATACTTCCAAAACCTAACTCAAATAAGATGTTTAAGATTTTAAGAATATAATATTTAATTTCACATTCATATTATCGCCAACAAACTATATTAATAATATTATACTGATAGAGTATTTAAATATTATAACTATAGCACTCTTCTTTAATCCAACTAAATACTTTAATAATTTTATTAACAAAATTTTTATAATTGGGCTCACGATAGGCGAACTCATAATTACACAAAATTTAATGTGAATTAATGATTCCTACAAGATTTTATTTTAAGCACAAAAGATGCTAAAAATAATTTATTCATACTATAATATCAAAAAATTCTAGAAAAAAAATGATATATCTTAATGTAGGAATCACATATAAAAAAAAATTCAAGCCTAAATAGTTTCAAATTAATACTTAAATAAAATGAGAAAAATAATTAAATTATTTTTAATTACAGAAAATTCTAGAAAAATGCCCAAAAATTTCACCACGGAGGATGGAGGTCAATAGTCTAATCATTGTCGTGAGATGAGTGATGCACAGTGGTGCATGGCTCTTACGTGCCTCCTTGTGTGTAGGTTTGCATCGCATGGGTCAGAAGTCTTCTTCTTCATCTAGATGTGTTTCACGAGTCTATTTCTACAATTTTATAGCTTAGTTTCATTTTTTTTAATAATCCCAACCAATATTTTGCATAATTATTATGTACATTTTAATGCCTAAAAAATTCTTATCTTAGCCCCTTAACCAATTTCAAATAATTTAGGCAAGATATGCACTTTCTAATTAGATTGTTATCCAAAAATAATATGTTCTGTGGTTTCAGAGTTTTTCTAATTAATAGATGTAATTACAATTCTATTTTCTTAAATTAATTTAGGATTTTAATACAAATTAACATTAAATTGAAACCACAAATTAATTACAATAAATTTGGATAAAAAATGTACAATTTCAAATTAATGCAATTTCAACTTGGATTTTCCTAAATTAATTTAAGGTTTTTATTATCCAATTAATTGTAAGCCTAAACCCCAAACCAATTTCCAAAAAAATGTGGAAAAAAATATCATTTTGAATCAAAACCCTTGACTAGAATCAAATTTTTCAATACAAAATTTCAATAAAAAATGCATTTGTAATTTAAACTTTGCAAAATTGATTTGGGGCTTTTGTTTATTTAAACATTCTAAATACCAACCAATTTGAACAACTGCATAAAATTTTGGCCAAATTTAATGAAAGAACAATTTGTTACCTAATTGTGAAAATTCTGGAAATTCAATTCAAAATCTAAAATTTTTCACCAATTGTTCAAACTTATATTGTGTACCAATATTATAATAATACATACAATATTATCCAAATTGCATAAAATAACTCATATACATAGCTATGAAATAATTTAGGACTCATAGCATTTTCATATTTGGGAATAATATGATCAGAAATAAATCATCACAAAATAGATCAAATAATAAATTTAATCAATTTGCATACAAATTAGCCATGTTTACATAGTTTATCAAGCTTTGATACCAACTGATAAATTTTTATTAAAATTAAGATAGATCAAACTTTACAAATAGACATGAAAATTGTATGCGATTAATATAAAAGATTAGATGGATAAAATAGTTACCTAGATTTCCTAATTGGTCTATGATAATAAGATATGGATATATTGACTGGACAATAGCTTGAATGGGATTGGAGAAGTCTATTATCAACAAATCACTTGGTATTTCAATTTTAGCTTCCCTGTCAATTCACCAACATTATTGTCACCAATATTCAAAATCCAATTTGTGAATTCTTGGACCTTTTTCTACTCAATGGGTTTTGATGAAAGTGACTCAAGTTGCATATTCTTTATAAGGTTTAGAACATGAAAAAATTCCATAAGTAAGATGAATTCAATGTTGCATTAACAATGTCAGGTTGATCTTCTTTGGGTATTACAAGAAGTATTTGTCTGATATCACCTCCAAAGGGTATTGATTGGCTGTTCACATTGTTTAATTGCAAGATATCTCTTAATGTTTTGTTACAGGCTTCAAAATAAAACTTGTGAACCATTAGAGCCTTATCTTAAATTAACATATCATTCTTCCGAAATAATTCTACTTGAGGACTTCCTTGTCTGATGTTGCATGTTAAGTTTTCATGAATATCTATTGGTATAGAAAATCGAGAATGAGTAGAGCGACCCCTTGCAAGTAGAATTGATGTGATACCACTATCAACTCTATTTTCCCTTTAGAATGTAGTAAAGAAGTTAACACTCTCCAAATAAAAGTTTTTCTAGTACCACCGTATCCATAGAGGAAGAAAATCCCACCTTTTCCATCGTCAACATTTACAATAGTATCAAACATTGTTTGCTACTCAACTGTTATTAAATGTAGTAGTGTTGATGTTTGAACTTTCAAACTTTCTCTATCATAACTTAAATCATTTGCAATTAAACTATTTCTCATTGGAGTAATATCGCTTAAATCCAGAACTTGCATGGGAGGAAAGTCATGTAAACTTTTCCCATTTTTCTTGAGTATCTTCTCAATTTTCACAAGAGCTAAATATTTTATTTGTTTTTCAATGAGAATCAAATCTAGAGGGAAATGTTAGAAAGAAATGATTATGTTAGAGAGAAATGATTATCTAATAAGTCAATGTGCATACCATATTTATAAATTTTATAACATATTCTTAAATACTATTTAGATAGGAATAGACAATAAATCATAATTATAAACAGACATAAGGGAACTAAAAACACAATAATTATGATGGGTTTTTTTTTTCTTTTACTTTCTCTTTGGAGTGCTCTCCTTTGCATATACAATATATCTTCAGCAAGTATATTCCAAGTCTTTTTCCAACGTATTTTGGTTCTGACAAATAGTTGCACAACAACATTGTGGAGAATAGACTTCTAGTTAATTGACCAATTCCCCATGATGATGCTTCTTTAATAGCAACTACACATTCAAAATCATCATCAACTAATCCTAAAGCATAACAAGCTTCCTTAAAGGTTTCATAAACAATGCCATTAATTATTTGGATATCTTCATAACATGTGGGTCTTTTCACTTTGTTTAATAAGATCCATAAATAGAAAAGCTAACCTACGGTTGGTGGTATAAAGTTAATTCTACCAATTGCAAATCCACATCTTTGCTTGACCTACTTACGAATTTCTTCCTTATATATGTATTGTAATGTGAAATTGACATAAGACAATTTCTTTGCTTTTGGATCTTCTTTGTTCTTTTCCATCCAAGCTATGAACATAGTGTTCTAATTTGATTCCTTCTAAATTGTCTCTTCAATAGAATCTTCATCATTTACAACAACTAATTGCTCTTCTGGTAGATGGAAGCTAAGTCTTTAAACTAGTGGTTGTCTATAATGTTGTATATCAAATCCAAATATCCACCAACATGCTTCCCAAGCTGAGACCTAACTTTTCCACTTGTTTGATAGAAGCTATGATTATATCATAACTTTTGTTGACATACTTGCATAGATATTTGATTGATGTCCTTTGATTACAAGCTTCAACATTTATATGAGCTTGGTATTGAAGCAACAACTCTAGCTTGTAAGGTACTATAAATCAATTGTCTAGCTCAATTTGATTTTCTATATTGTCCTTTTGTTATCTCTTCTTTAATAAATTGGGAAGCCTTCATCATCTACTATTGTTTTTTTGACAAACTTCCTTGGAAAATGTTTGCTGTATTTTCCATTTAACATGCAAGAAGATTTATAATTGGCATTTCCACAAGGCCTATAAACCATAAAGTTCTTCAACATCTCATACAATAAAGGCTAAGTGTCACAATCAAGGATCTCAACGGATATAATTTTGTCAACATCATCTACAAATTTTATCTTGTGTCTTGGGGCTAAGAAAATAATGATGTGGACATGTGGAAGTCCTCTGTTTTGAAATTCAACCATGTACATTACTAGAAAGATAAGGAAATTGTATTCAGTTAATAATCATTAACATATAATTAGAAATTAAAAGATATATTAATAATAAATATAACATTAGTGTATAAGTAAAAACTAAAAGACATATCTCTGATAAATATAATTTGATCATAAGATTGATAATACTTACTTGCTATAACTTTTTCGAAGAATGAACTTTTTGCAAATCATTCATCATGTACCGTAGCTTTATTTTAAAAACTCTACATATTAGGTCAGCATGATCAATAGGCTTCAAACCAATAACATCAACAATTCTAAAGATCTCCAACCAATTCAAAGTACATGTGAAAGTAAGGAAAATGTCAAGAAATCCAACCCATCTACATATTGGCATTGTATCATAATAATTTTGTATTAAGTATCAAGCACCACTGATGAAACTTAAGGGCATTATTATTCTTCTTCCTCTTGACGCAACACTAGTTTAACCTTACAATAATGCATTAATGAAGCCACTATACATATAAGCACATAGATTTTTCTAATTATTTCGTAGATATCAAATTTGTTTTGTTTCAATCATTGTGTATGCATCAACTATAAGTCTTCGAGAATTCATAAGTATTGAAAATTCATTCAACATATCTTGTAATCTAAAGGCAAAGTATTCTCTCATAGTGACTCTATATCTCTTCTTCATTAAAGATCCATGTCTTTCACAATGTGACACATCAACTCAACACCCATCTTCTGCATAGGAAAAAATCAATGAGTATTGTAAGGGTAGGTAAAGTGGATGCAATTTGATACATAGCACATTACCACCCTTTGATTCCATTATTATGTCTTTTGCTGAACCATCAATATGACCAACAATTATAGCTGCTACTTCACTTGTTGTAGGGGTATTGTAATGGCAAGCATCTTTTGTTCTAGTATTCATAAGCTTTAACCAAAGATTCACTAAATTATTTTCTTCAAAATGTAAAATGTTTGGACTAAAGGATTAACTTGATCAAGCATTTTTTTTTTAGATTCTAAGCAACTAATGAATCAATCTCTCCATGTCTAAAATAATTGCTTCTGAAATATTGTAGAAAGTTTTTAATAACATTTTAATTATGTAAGCTAAAGAAGTTTTGAATAAAAAACAAAATTTTGGAAAAATTAATTACCTCACCATAGATAAGCGATTCTCTTTTTCATTTTCAATGTCATATATATACATATTATAATACCCCAAATTTTTTAAAGTTAATTTCAACAATAAAATGACTTTTTGGGAAAATCTAAAAAGGATAAATTTAAAATTTTTGAGAATTTCAAAATTATAATTTGAGGTTATGAGGAGTTTGGATACATTAATAATACATTATTTGAATTTTAAAAATTTTCATGTAACCGAAGATTCCATTATGGATGCCCAGAAAATTAAATTCGTGTTTTCAGGATTAAATTCTAGAAAACTTTAAAAAGATCAAACCTAGGGTTATGGGTACCCAAGAAAGGTAGAATTATAGTCGTTATAAAGATAATTAATTTAACTAATTTATGATAAAATTTTATACCTACTAGCGATCAACAAGTATTTAATTTTAAGCTCAAAGTGGAGAAAATAGGGAAAAGTGTTAAAAGATAAATTATTTTAATTAAAGTCAAAGTTGAGGATTAACTTTTTCTTTTCTCATTTTTCCCTCCATCAGCCAGCTTCCTCTTCTTTTTCTTTGGCCATTCATTGTTGCAATTCATGCCACCCATATATTCCTTTGCAAGCTTAAGTCTCTCTCTACACTCACTCTTTCTCCTTAAGTAAGTCCTTCATCTCTTCTTATTAATTTCTCTTATTTTTAAAATTGACTTCTCTCTTCTTCCTTTTCAATTTGATATCAAAATCACATGGATTTATTGAGCATAACTTGAGATTTAAATTTTTTAAGTTTATAGGTACTATTTAACATTATTGTTCACTTCAAGAACCTTTGTGATTTTTCTGAAGTTTTAGAGATTAAATCTTGTATGCTTAGGATGTTTCTTTTCCAAGAAACCATAATCAAATGGTATATAATTATTTGCTAAAAAAATAACTTAGAAATAGCTAAGAAGCCAATATGCTCTTCTCTTTGTTTATAAAGAGTATTGAAAATTTTTGATGGAATCAGTAGTGATCTTGTCTTTCTAGTTCACAAGTGAGTAATTCTTATCATTCTTGTGAATTATAGAGTATTTATTGCTTGTGATCTATTGATTATTGGTGCAAGTTGACAAAATAGGTTTTTCTTGTGATTTTGTGGTAAAGTTGAGACTAAATGGGTTTAATGACATCATAACTAGTTTTTTTGTTGAAAAAGCTGAGTTTGAAGCTTATTCTAAGCTCTCAAAACATGTTGTGTTTAGATCCTATGGTTTACTTCCCTATTTTTTTGTTATTGTCATGCAATAACTACTTGTGCGAGTCAAATCACAGCTTTTAAATTGGATTCACGATCATGGTCGTAGAATCCCAATCATTTTGTTCTTATGATTTGAATCAAATTTTGAACTAGATTTTTGTGATTTGCATCAAATCTCTATACCCTATTTTTTAATTCCAATCATGATTCTGATCTCATTTATAATTGGACTTCCTGAATGGTTGTACATTTTGGCAAGCAAATTCACATTTTTAATTGAATTTCGTAGTTGAATCAAATCTTTCACACTTAAACTTCTCGATCCTAATCATGATTCTACTTGACTTTCTTCAATGATCCAACTTGCGATTCTAATCGTATCATCAGAAATTTCCACATTTTTAGCCTAACTTTATTTCTTTCAAAAATATTTCCTATTTCCTTGGTTTAATCTTATATAAGCCCTATTAAAGTGAGTATAATAAATAAGAAATCTTAAATAGGTAATTATAATATAATATTATTGAATTTAACAATTGGTGATCTATATTATTAATATGAGATTAATTATAATACTTATATGATGAAAAAAAAATGTATGGTACATTTGTAATAGAAAGCAACTCATGTGACTAGAATTGTGGCTAAATAAGAATGTCATGATATAGTTATTGCAAGGTCTATATTGCTTAATGTTTGATACTTTTCATGAGATTCAGATTGGAACATGATATCGTGAATGATGAAAGAATGTGTTGATATGAACTTGATGATATATCTATTATGAAATTGATATCATAGAATATGTAAAATCTCTTACAAGACTTGAAATGTGAATGATGGGTCCTAATGGGAATAATGAATTGGATCCTGGATCTACACATTCTAATATAATGAGTGGGATAAGGCTAGCTTGGAAAGATAAGGCTAGACCAAAGTAATAAGGAAATGTATTATCCTTATGCATTTTGCTTTTACTTGTCATTTTGTGAAATATTGAAATGCAATATGATGATATTGAATAATGTAATGAAAAAGAATGGCAGCCTAAAACCTTGAGAACTCTGACTCAATATGACGTACTTGGAACAAAGTGATATGAAACCACTCGGAGATGAGTCTTGAAAATCTAATAATAGATGTATGAGATTGAGTAAGATAAATAATTGCTTGGATATCATGCTGATGTATACATGTGTGTGGTCTTGAATGGATGAATTCATAGGTTTGATACATATTAATGAATTCATAGATTTGATACGTATTATCTTATTGAGCCCCAGACTCATTATTTGTGGATTTTTTTTAGAATCTCAAGACATTGCAATCAATCCTTCTACTAAAAAGTATGCATGAACATTGATCCAATGAAAATCATGTCAGACACATTTTCCACCACTATTACCAATCTGCTAGGAGTTTATGAGATTAGAGTCCATTACATTGTTATTTTGAATTTGGTAGGTTGCGAGGTACTTCATGAGGTAGAGATTATTCCTGTGGAAGCACCCACTGTCCTTCTCATTATGGCCATAGGATGGTTTGACCCATAATGGTCTACCATCAAACCTTATATTTTGTTGGCTTTTTGAAAAACTTGTAAATAAAAGGGCTGCAGGACTTAGTTATATTAACCTATGCTTTTGACAACATGATAACACATAGGTTGATCTAACTCTTTTTTATTGCCCTGTTTTGGAAGGGCATTAAGTAGTTTTAGAAACACATCCATTTTTCTTCGGAGGTTGGAAGATCATTTTTCTAAAAACTGTAAGCAAACTGTAGAACCATGTGTCAATCTAGCATGTGCCTATTGGGCAATGCCAGTATAAATTATGAAATATGTTAATTCTCTTTATGCTTGTCCTTCTCTTTATAGTTTATTATCTTTGGGTCAACCAATAATTTTCAAGTGAATAATTAGGAAAATGGAGATGATTACAAATGAGAATAAGTGAGAAAAGGCTAGTGATTATCAACTAGAGGGTTGATATTTACACCGGTCATGATTGGGATATTTAGGCCATCACATATATATATATATATAACTATGCAAAGCAGGGACGTTTTTTGTCATTAGGTTATAGATTGCCAATGTTAAAATGATTTTGTCTAAATACCCTATCGATATAAGGACCAGGTGAAATCTTGACAGATCTATTGACCTTCTCACCATAAATGTGAATGAAAACATTAAACTGTACTTTCGTAAGTTGTTTGGAAAACTTCTGCTTGAAGATGTTTCCTTGTCTAGAAGAAGATTTTTAAAGATATTTTGGTGGCTTTTTCATAAAGGTAATTTAGCTTTGCCTTATGAGCTAGATAGAGAAAATTTAGGTCTAGCTATTTTTGTTGTCTTTGGTTGTAGATTCTTCATACCATATTTGAACACCATAGATTTTACATCGATACACTTGATTACTAATGCCTAGATAGCCTGAAAAAATTTAATTTTTGAAACTTGATATCAAATTTATACAAATAATTAAAATTTAAAAAAATAATTATTCAATAAAAAAAATTCGCCTGGAATTGAATCATTTATTTGAATATCTACATCGAGAATCGATATGTGTACATCATCTAATATTGTTTGGAATATGTTGATGTCAGAATGTGGTTCTTACGGAGAGTCCCAGATTTTGGCTAACAGGGGATTAGTTCAAGGACCCAATGCCACTCCCCGAAGTGTGAAGGAAGTGGAAGGAGAGGAAGAAGGAGAAGGGTGGAGCGGTATTTTCAACGTGGTTCGGCCAAATTCGGGCAGTACCGGACCTTACGTCCACAGTGGAGATTTTATTGATATTTGGGAAAGGATTTTTACGGAGTTTTTACATACAAGTTTTTGGCCTCTTCCTCTATTCTAACAATGCAATCCTATTTATAGAGAAAGGAAGGATTACATACATTAATTACAAGCTACAGTTGTGTTACATCAAGAAATAAATAGAAAGGATAAACAAACCCTTGCAATTCAGCTGTTGCAGGCTTTTGTCTGTGGGGCGAGCCCCCTCTTATCGGTAGTGGACTTGCATTTGTTTGTGTCTGCTGCTCGATATTGCTTTACCAGGCGAGGTGTCTATCACCCCAAGCTGGGGGTCCCTAGCTCGAGGTCGCCATGGAAGGTTGCTATAGCGAGCTCGATGCTACTATAGCGAGGTAGTGAGCTCAAGCAGAATGGTCAACTGCCCAGCAAATTGGTCAACCTTACTGTGTCATTTTCTTACGATAAGCGAGATGGAGCTCGCTGTGCGTCCTTGTCAAGCTGAGTGACTCGGCCTCTGTCGAGCTTGAGTTTGTCTCATTCTTTTAAGATCATTTTTGCCTATAACATAAGGCCCCCTAATTCTTGATTTTCTTTACGGACCGGGAGTTGTAATTTTTCTGAGGCTTTGTTTATATCTCCAGTCAGAGTCCTTGCTTGTTCGGATTGTCATTTTAGATGTCTTTTCACTCTGCCTTAGGCCATGCTTTCTTTTGTTTGCCATTTTTTGCCATTTGCGTGGCATTGCCTCTTATTTTAGGCCATAGGACGAAGATCAGCCAGATGTCTTTTGGATTCTTTGATGGGCCAAGCTAGTCTTTTTATACCCTAAGGGACTTCTTCATTTGCCTCAGAGAAGTTTGATGGAAGAAGCTGATGAGCCCCTTGCATTTTCAGTGTCTTGGCTTCTGATGAAGCTTGTTAAGACATGGATGGCCTGTTACAGAATGTTAGGAGACATGGATAGCCTGTTGCATGTGGCTTCGTCGCATGATCCATCTAGCAAGCTCTTAGGGAGTCTTGTGCTGATCTTAGACTATCTTCCCTGGATCCCTTCAATAGAATCCAGCATGGCTGTTAGGACTCTTGGTGCCCTTTTAAGCTGTGTTGGGTTTGCTCCAGAAGGAACCATCGATCAGGTATGGGAAGACTGTAGGAGTGGAATTGTTAGTCTTCCTGCTGGTGGGAGTTTGCCTCCTGGTTTAGCCGACTCATCGCTTTCTAGTTGGAATGGTTGTATTAGACTTATAGGCTTCTTGCCTTTGTTTCTATATTTCTTCTCATCCGATGTAATTTTGCCTCTTTGAGGCTCTTTGATATGTGAGCTATTCTGTGTAGCTTTCGAAAGCTGCATTGGATGCTTCACGCACCGCTGCTTGTACATTTCTAATGATTAATAAAATGTTTCTTTCGCCAATCAACTATGTTTTTAGCTTTTTATTTTCCATTTGGTTGCCTTCGGCAAATAAAAATCAAGTCACATGTGAGCTGTGACTGAAGAGGGCTCATTGTGAGAGCTACGATTTCTTGGTCATATGTTGGCCATGAATATATGTGTTGCCTGAGAATTGTAATGAGTTTGTTTTGATGTCTTTGTGACGCGGTGGGCTTGTTGCCCGTTATCTAATTTGAGCATATTGTTAAGGTAGGCTCTGGGGCCGTCTCTTCCTTGAAACAATTTTGTTGTAGCGAGATGATAGCTCATCGCCAAGTGAGACCATATGCCTATACCACAGCAAGCTCATTGCTCAGTTTCGAAGTAATCCTATTGCTCAATGAGGCAGTAAGCTCATTACTCAGTCTCGCAGCAAGCTCATTACTTAGCGAGGCAGCAAGCTTGTTACTCAGCTCCGCAGCAAGCCTGTTGCTCAACAAGACAGCAAGCTTGTTGCTTAGCCCCACAACAAGCTCGTTGCTCAGCCAAACAGTAAGTTTGTTGCTCAGTGGTCGGAGAGTTTGTACTTTTGATCCCAGTGTAAGGGATATGGTTTGCTCTGGATGTATCGATAGGGTAGGCCTCGTGCCGTCTTATCCCTGGATGAATCCTTGTAATGGTGGAGTAAAAACTCTTTGTCTAGACAATGCTTTTTCAACCAATCGATAACTTACATTGATTTAGCATGAAATAATCGATACAACTTATCGTCATTGATCACAAGTAAATATTACAAGATTAGAATATGGTTATGATGGAGGGCTCCGGCTCTTAGGTAATGACTCGCTGAGTCTATTGAGCTTGCTGCTCTAATAGTCATACCACATAATCCTGTAGTCGGCCTCTTCTGATGAGGTTCTCAATGGCATCTTTCAATGCCTGGCACTCTGAGGTGGTGTGTCCAGCCTCATTATGATAAGCATAGAATCTACTTGGATCTTTGGACTTGATGGGCACCCTCATCGGTTTGGGCCTCCCGAAGTCCTCGTTGTGTCTTTCTACAACAAAAATTTTGTCCTATGTGTCTGATAGGATGATGTAGCTTTTGAAGCGAGCTTTGGGTCACTGGGGCTTTGCCTTCTTTGCAAGCTGAGGAATAGGGTCATTGTGACTCTTGCTACCTCTCTTTTTGCTCATGATAGGACTGTTGGAGTCCACTTTCTACTTGGATTCCTTCGTTTTGAAGGTTTCTTCCCATCTTACTTGTTTGGTAGCTCGCTCATAAAATTCAGCGAGGTCTCAAGCTGGGGACTTGCAGAGGCTTCTGTACAGCTTTCTATCTTTACGAAGTCCTGCTGAGATTGCTGTTAAGAGACTTTCCTCCGAAGGATTTTCCACGGAGTTGGCTTCATGCTTAAATCAGGCTATAAAATCTTTTAGCGATTCGTTCTTGCATTGGAAGATCAAAGTAAGATGGTAAAGAGGCGCGAGCTGCCTCTTCAGGGCTCGGTACTGGTCAATGAATTTGTTTTGGCATTCTTCCCAGCTACTTATGCTGCAAGCTAGGAGGTGTCTGAACTATGCTCGAGATGCTCCTCCTAATATGACCGAGAAGACACGACATTTCTGATAGGTTTGCTTGGCCTAAAGGGGTAGCAAAGAGCTCCAAATTTCAAAAATTCTTCTCCCCTTTGGCTGAGCAAATCTCCCATAGATCCACCAGTTTGAGGTCTC
>JANHAO010017929.1:0-13791 GCA_026873985.1 Saraca asoca
GATTTCAGTTAAATCACTTCAATTAAGAATCTAAAAGGTGTATGCAATTCCCCAACGGGAAAAAGGCAAGATCAAAGTTTATTCCACTATATAAATTGTTTACCACGTTTTATATTACCTGTTTGGGACCTACAAACCCTAATCATGACCGACGTGAATATAACCCTCTTGTCGATAATCTCTAGCCTTTTTTTATTTATAATCATTTCCATTTTCCCTAATTATCTACTTGAATTTCATTGGTTGACCCAAAGATAATAAACTATAGAGAGATAAATACGTACATAGGGAATAAACATATTTCATAATTTATATTGACATTGCCTAATAGGCACACATTAGGCTTAATAATGTTTTGCGGTTTGCTTATAGTTAAAAAACAAAGAGACAATCTTTCAACCTCCCAAAAATCTGGATATGTTCCCAAGACTACCCTATGTCCTTTCAAAATAGGGCAATCAAAAGAAATTAGATCAATGTATGTTTTATCATCATTTTAAAAGCTAATGTAACCAAGCTTTACAGCCCTTCTATTTTCAAGTTTTTTAAAAAAGTAAGCAAAATATAAGGTTTGATGGTAGACAGTTATGGGTCAAACCATCTTAGGGCCATTATAAAAAAGACATTGGGTGGTACCAGGGGAATGATCTGCACCTCGTGGAGTACCTCATAACTTATCAAATTCAAAATAACTATGTAATAAACTCTAATATCATAAACTCCTAGTGGACTCAAGATAATGGTGGAGAATGTGTCTGATGTGATTCCATTGGATAATTGTTCATGCTTACTTTTCTGTAGGAGGGTTGGTTGCAATGTCTTGAGATTCTGAAAAAAAAAAGTCTATAGAAAAGTGAGTCTGGGGCTCAGTGAGATAATACGTATCAAACTTATGAATTTATCCAACCAAGGCCACACATATATATAAACATCAACATCCTATTCAAGCAATTATTTCTCATATTGAATCTCATACATCTATCATTAGATTTTAGGAACTCACCTTCAAGTGGTTTCATATTACATTATACCAAGAATGTCATACTGAATCCAAGTTCTCAAGGCCTTAGGCTGTCATTCAAGGCCTTAGGCTGTCATTGTTTTTTCATTACATTATTCAATATCATTGTATCACATTCCAATATTTCTCAAAATGACAAACAAGTAAAAGCCAAATGCATAAGTGTAATAAATCTCCTTATTACTCTGATCTAGCCTTATCCCATACAATTTCAGCCTTATCCCTCCAATCCAGTCTTATCCCACTCATCATATTAGAATGTATAGATCCAGATCTGGTTCATTATTTCCCATCACAACCCATTATTCACATTTCAAGTCTCATAAGAACTTTTAACTATTCAATGATATCAATTTCATAATAGATACATCATTAAATTCACATCAACGCATTCCATCATCATTCATGATATTATGTCCCAATTCGAATCTTATGAAAAATATCAACATTAAGCAATATAGACAAAATATCAACATTAAGCAATATAGACCTATCAATAACTATATCATGACATTTTTATTCAATCATAATTCTAATCACCTGAGTTATGTTTTATTTCAAATGCACCATACATCTTTTGTTTCATCATATAGCTATATTAATTAATTTCATATATATATATATTTATAGATAGCCAATTGTTAAATTCAATAATATTAGATTATAGTTACCTATTTAATGTTTCTTAGTTATTATACTTGCTTTAGTAGGATTTATATAAGATTAAACAAAGAAAATAGGAAACATGTTTGGAAGAAGTGGAGTTAGGTTGAAAATGTGAAAATTTCTAAAAATGCGGTCAGAATCATAAATATGATCATTGAAGAAATTTGAGTAGAATTATAATTAAGATCGAGGAGTTCAAGTGTGAAAGATTCGATTCGACTTGAGATAATTTAGTTAAAAATAAGAGTCTGCTCACCAAAATGTGCAACCATTCGAGAAGTCCAATTACAAATGTGATCAGGATCGTGATTAGGATCAAAGAACAGGGTAGGAAGATTTGATTTGAATCATAGAAATCTAGTTCAAATTCTGATTTGGATTGTAAGAACAAAATGGTTGGATTTCTATGAGCATGATTGCAAATCTAATTCAAAAGCTATGATTTAACTCACAAGAGTAGGTATTACATGATAGTAGCAAAAAAAAAACAAGGGAAGTAACCTCTAATTCAATATTATATTATAAGATCTCAACACAACATGTTTCGAGAGCTTAAAATGAGCTTCAAACTTAACTATTCAACAGAAAATTAGTTATTATGTCATTAAACCCATTTAGTCTCAATTTTACCATAAAATCACAAGAAAAACCCACTTTGTCAACTTGCACCAATAATTAATAGGTCATAAGCAATAAATGTTCTATAATTCATAGGAATGGTAAGAATTACTCATTTGTGAATTAGAAACACAAGATTACTTTTGATCCTACAAAAAAATCTTCAATACTTTTCATAAATAAAGAGAAAAACATATTAACTTCTTAGCTATTTCTAAGCTTTTCTTTTAGCAAACAATTATATATAATTTGATTATGGTTTAATGGTAGAGAAACAAGCAAAATATACAATATTTAGGCTCTAAAACTTTAGAAAAATCACACGGGTTCTTGAAGTAAATAGTAATATGAATAGTAACTATAAATTTACAAAATTCAAATCTCAAGTTATATTCAATAAATCCATGTAATTTTGATATCAAATTGAAAAGGAAGAAGAGAGGATTCAACTATAAAAATTTCATAAAATAACATGAAGAAGTAAGTCACTTACTTGAAGAGAGAGAGCAAGTATAAAGAGAGAATCTAAACTTGAAGAAGAAGTAGGTTGCAGGGGTAGCAACTGAAAGAAGCCAAAGAAAAAAAAAAGGAAGTTAGCTAGTGAGGTGCAAAAATGGGAAAAGAGTAATCAATCCTCAACTTTCACTTTAAGTGAAATAATTCTTCTTTTACCACATTTTTTTTCCAATTTCCTCCATTTTGAACCCAAAATTAATGTACTCACCGATCGCTAGCAGACATGACATTTTACCATAAATTAGTTAAATTAAATACTTTTGGAATGACTAGTATTTTACCATCGCCAAGTACATATAGCTCTAGTTTTGATGTTTTCAAATTTTTTTAAAATTTAAATATTAAAAACATGAATTTTATTTTTTTGGGCATCCATAATGGAAACTTTAATTATCTAAAAATTCCTAAAATTCATATAATTTATTTCTATTTATCTAAACTCCTTGTAGTCCTGAATTATAGTTTTGAAATTATAAAAAATTTTAAATTTACCCTTTTTAGATTTTTTTGAAAATCCAATTTATTGTTGAAATTAACTTTAAAAAATTTAGGTTATTACGCCATTGTAAGGATGGCTGTGTTAGTCGTTATATCTCACTCCGAGAGCGTGCCATCTACTGCGCTGTAATAGCTTATGTGTACTATTGCTAAGATGATGCAGCAGACATAGGTTATTTACTCATGGATAAAGCAACTTTTATAGGTTCAATTGCAATAGCAGAACCAGCATCCATTGCCTCCTCCTTTACCTCATCCTCACTTATAGGGCCATTCCTAACTCCACACATATTACCAATAGCCCCTGTCTATATGCATTCGCTGCTATTGCTACAGTTGATTTGATTACTACCAGCTGGAGGTAATGGATGACCCACTGGTCATCAACAACAATAACAGTAGGAGAATGCTACCCAAGATCAGAAGACATGTCAGCTCCTCTCCGATCTTAGGATGTAGTTATATTTTTATGTATTTTATTTAAATAATTGTTTCATACATAATTTAATTTGAATTATACAATTTAGAAATTATTTGACTACTTTTATATATTCATAATTATTTGTATGTGTCATTAATTTTATTTTTTGTTATTAAATAAATATTAATTATTAGAAATTAGAATTAAAAGATATTAAAATTAATTTTTAAAAAATTATTTTAAAAAAAATTAAAAACAAAATTTTAAAAAATTATATTAATTCAAATTTCAAAAAATTAATAATTTTTTTAAAAAATTTATTTATCCCAATGGATTTTCAATGACCTTTATGACGGAATTTTCAAATAATATTTCAGACAAATTTTTAATAGCTTTTTTGATAGATTGCTAACAAATTTTCAACTACTTATCCGATGGATAAAAGAGAAATTTTTTTTATGAAAACCATCCCTGCAAAATTTGTTAGAAAATATTTTCTGACGAAATTTTTTTTTTGATTATTTGATTGACATTTTTTTGTCAAAAATTAAAATTAATGAAAGAAATATCATAATTTCATATGAAAATTTTTGTCAAAAATCGCAATCATTTTTTGTAGTGCATAGACCACAGACAATGTAGCCTGATTGTCACATCACAAAAAGATAGGTGACATTGGCTGTGGCCACAAACTTATATTTAGTAACAAGTTATATAGTTACCCCACCTCTTAACTTGCATGTCTGAAAGCCATAAACTTAGCTTCCACAATGGACTGTGTAATGCATGTTTGTTTTTTATTTGTCCAAAACATGAATCTTCCACCCAACATGACTATTTATTTATTCATAAATTTGGCATCTCCTAATCTAGAAATCTAATTGGCATTAGAGTATCCTTCAAGTACTATAGGATACCCATTATAGAATAAACCACAATCAATTGTCTTCTTCAAATAACTGAAGACTCGATTGACTGCTGTCCTATGTTCATTTCCATGATTGCTAATAAATTGAGAAAGCTTACACATTGTGAAGGATATATCAGGCTTAGTGTAGTCCATTGTATATATGAAACTTTCGATAATGCTTTCATATTCCATATGCGCCACCACTCTTTTAGTATTTTCAACAAGATGAGAAAAAGCATTATAAGGAGTGCCATACTCCTTAATCATCAAATGCTTGTATTTTTCAAGCATTTTTTTGACATAATGGGATTGACTTAATGCAAACCAACTTGCATGTCTCTTCACCTTGATACCAAGAATGCTATTGGCCTTGTCCAAGTCTTTCATCCTAAAACTGGAAGATAAGAACTTCTTAGTCTCATTAACTCCACTCAAGTTTGTATTGAAAATTAACATATCATCTACATACATGTAGATAATAATCTCGTAATATTTTGTGAATTTGGTGTATATGCATTTGTTGGTAGTATTTAGCTGAAAACCATGAGTCAAAATGATAGTGTCAAATTTCTTATGCCATTGCTTCGGTGCTTACTTCAGCCCATATAATGACTTCAATTGTTAACAAACTTTTTCCTTTGACATGGAAGCATAAATCCTTTTGGTTACTTCATATAAACCTCCTTATCCAAGTCCCCATTTAAGAATGCTATCTTAACATCTATTTGATGCATAATAAGCCCTTAAATGGATGCCAATATAGTAATACATGAATTGATGTTATAGTTAAGTCTATCTTATCATTTATTGCCTCCTTCTAGAAGCCTGAATCTCTAGATGCCATTGCCTTGTCAAACATCTTAGGATCGCCTTCGATATTCAAGACTATGGGTATTTTTTGACAAGAAGTAGAATAGTTTATGAAGAAATAAAACTCAAACTTGGCAATTTTTCTTTCCTAGGCCATTGACTTCGTCGAGCCTTAAATGAAGATTCAAGATAATCATTTCTAGTTATAAATCTTTGCTAGTCTTACAATCTTGTGTTTGTGTCAGATTTGGATTATCATTAGTACTATTATTAGATTCATCTCCAGTAAACTTATCTTTAAAGAAATCCACATCCTGTGGTTGAATGATCACATTGTTCTCTAAATCCAATAATTGATATGCTATAGAGTTTGATGTATATCCTACAAACACAACCTTGAGTGCTGGACCCTATAATAGGCCAAACAATCCAAAACTTTAAGATAATTGAGATTTAGTTTTCTGCCCTTCCATAGTTTATATGGAGAGAACCCCATACTCTTAGATGACATTTAGTTATACACATGACAAGCTATAAGAAGTGCTTTTTCCCATAAATTAAATGGTAACTTAGTACCCATTAGGAAGGTAATTACCATATCTACTAATGTTCAATTTATCATTTCCCCTAAGCTATTTTGTTGAAGAGTGTACAGAGCATTGGATTGATGCATAATCCCATGCTCTTTGCAATATGTAGTGAAGTCATGTGAAAAAAATATTTGCCTTCCCTATTGCTTTAGAGCATTTTGATCCTTTTGTTAGCTTAATTTTCAATAAGAGATTTAAAATTTTTAAACATGACAAACACATCATCTTTATGTTTAATCAAGTAGATAAGTGTATAGCAAGAATATCCATCGATAAAAGTAAAGAAATATCTATTACCTCTCTCAGTTAACATGCCATTTAATTCATAAATATCGCTATGCACAATATCAAAAAGTCCATTACATATTTCATTTTTAGGAGAAGTTTTCTTGGTCATTTTTGCTTGAATGCAAATTTCATATTTGTCATGAGGAAAATTATTGCATGTGATCAAACCATTTTTTGCCATGAACTTTAAAGTGTTGAATATAACATGTCCTAATCATTTTGCCAAATACTCATGATTAACCATATACATAAAAATAATAACATTATTATTGATACTAAGTTGAAACATTCCATCACATGCATACCCTTTCTTAATAAAGTGTCTTATTAGTCAATATAAGCCTATTGAACTAAAGTACAGTTTTAATCCCCTTTTTACACAATAAGTATGTCGAAATGAGACTCTTCTTTATCTCCAGAACATGTAGTACATTGATTAGGTCATCTTCTTTCCAAAAAAAAATTGAAGTTCCACATTTCTTTTGCCAAGAACTCTTGATGTCTTGTGATTTGCCATTATGACTTTTTGATCACTGGTTATCACTTCATATGTCTTAAATCGTACTCTATCACTACAAGCATGTACTAAAGCCCCAGAATCATACTACCAATCAGTAGAATTCTTTACTATTGCTATGTTAACTTTCATAACCATGCTAATTCACATGTCTGATACCATGACTATAATATTTGCCATGTTGGCTTTCACCATATTTGCTTGATAAGCCTTTCCATTATCCTGCTTCTTCCTCTTGAAGTAATCTTATTGAAGTGTCTAGTCTAGCCATAACTTTAGCACTTCAAAGGCCCACTTGTTTCCCTTATCAAGGCTAGAATTCAAAGCATCGATGTTCTCTCATTTCTTGCCTCCTTTGCCCTTGACAAAATTCACTTTTGGCTTTAGATCTCCACTCATCATTTGTTTTGGAATGCATGTATTCTCCTTGATTCATAGATATGCGTGCATTTGTTCTAAAGTTAAAAGCTCCATCATGTGTAAAACTTTTTTTGATAATTATTCCTTATGAAAGATAATTTTGCAATTATTGCTCCCATGTGAAATGATTCTGGAATCTTCACTTTCAAGTCTGTCAACGTAGAGACAAGAGTTTAGAGTTCATGTACTTGAAATGATTTGCTTTGTCTTTTTAGAGAAGAAGAAAAGACCGTATCACCTATGATAGATGTGATTTGCTTTGTCTTTTTAGAGAAGAAGAAAAGACCATATCACCTATGATAGATGTTAAGGTTGAAGAATAAACTTGGAATTAGAGAATCTAAGATGAGATAACCTATGATTTCCCTTATCTCTTTGAAGATGATGAGGTTATGGTCATGGACAAGGAGAATAATAAGGATGCAATCATGACAAATCTAATAATGATGAGAGAAGTGAATTCTAAATTTGTTGAAAAAACAAATTGGAGTTCTGAAGTCTAAGAAGAGAAAGAGTATAAATTATCTCGTGTTTTTAAAAAGAGAGAAGAGACCATATCACCTATGAGAGGAGATGTTGCCTTTACAGAAGCTGACCAGATTTGGAAAGTCCAGGAAGTTTTAACCTATGATTTGCCTAATCTCTTTGAAGACAAAAAAGAGACTATACTATTTTTGAAATGAGATGTTAAGTTTGAAGAAGCAACTTGGCATCGGAGAATTTAAATGAGACAATCTATGATTTGTCTTGTCTCTTTAAAAATGAAGAGATTATGGTTATAGCCAAAGAGGAAGTTTTAGGCTATGATTTGCTTTGTCTTTTTGGGGAAAAAGAAAAGACCATTTCACCTACGATAGATGTTAAGGTTGAAGAAGCAACTTGGAATTGGAGAATCCAAGATGAGATAACCTATGATTTGCCTTATCGCATTGAAGATAACGAGGTTGTGGTCATGGACAAGGGAGTGACAAAGATATAATCATGACAAATCCAATAATGATGAGAGAAGGATTCAATCGTTTAGAAGCCATGAAAAAGTAAAAAGTTGACAATATGAAAGATAAGCACTAGAGTGAAGTTACAAAAAGAGAAAATAAAAAACATAAGGGATAGAGTGAAGTTGCCAAAAGAGAAATCCAAAACATAAAAAAGAGAAAGACTTAGGAGTACCCCAGGAGTCATGATGTTATTGGTGTCAAACTGATGTTTGAGATGAAAAAAATTACTAAAAGAAATGTTAAAAGGCTCAAAACAAGTATTGTTGCAAAGATCATAAGCAAAAAGACAAGGTTGATTATGAAAAGAATTTTGTACTTCATGTGAGAGAATACAATGCAAAATTTTTTAAAAAGTCCCTTAAGTTTGAAAATTTTGGATGGAGTCTTGGATTAAATAAATTCCAAAATTAAAAAGGAGTATTGAGAATAATAATTTTATAATATCTATGTGTTTAAGTTTAAGTGTCTTTTAGTACTTTGAATGTGAAAGTATATGTATCTAGATTTGAGTGGTCTATGTATAGTAATGTGTATGTAGCTAGAGTCATTAATGGTTGTCATAGAGTTACTTAGGTGACTATATATACCTAATAGTATTTGTATGCCAAATAAGTAGTGAGAAATAAAATATTCCTCTTCTTCTAACAGAAAATAAGCCATTTTTCTTATCATCGTCTAAGAGTATAGCTTTCAGAAAGACAGATATACAGATATGTAAAATGAAACCATTGCCTTTGTTTCATTATCACTGATAGTTTTAGTGGCTTTGCTCTTTGCCTCTACTTTATTTGCAACTTTCCTTAGGTTTCTATTACTATTTCAAAGCACGCATGCTAGCATTACAAGGCACTATAAATTTGATGTATGCATTGTTTACATTTACACCACTATATTTAGGCCTATAGAGTTTCTAGTAGTTATATACAAACATCTATAATCACTTCCACTTGCACATAATATAAGCACTTGGCTTTAATTTTGTTAAATTTTACAGATAAGGTTGAGAAACATTACAAGGCTGTGCCACACAAAGAGCATACTTATGGTTAATGGCAAATTCCAAAGGCCTCGAGTCATGGTTAGATAAGGTGACACACCAAAAGGTGGTTAATCATGTTCCAAATAACATCACCATCCACTAGTTTTGTAATTTGTGTATTAACTTAAATTTCATAACTATGGTAATGCCCTATTAGTTCTAAGGGCTCTCTTTGGAATTTCAATTAGTGAGATTTCTAGAGTAGAAATAGTTGTTTTCAAATTCAACAAGTTTGATTCCATATGAAAGATGGTGATCATTGGTTAATATTAATTTAAAAAAAAAGGGTTATGCTTCAATCGTTTTTTGAAAAATTTGTATGGATATGTATTCTTACAAGTTTTGAGAATTTTTTATACTTTTCATAATTTTTCATTGAAAATTGTAACTTTTATATAAAAATGAGAATTTTTTTTAAAAAATTTATGCAACTTTGAATGATTTTAATCTTTTGTGTATTTATTACATACAAAATTTATTTACACTTACAATTTTTTATGAAAAATTTATAAGATTTTACATAAAAAGTTATACCTTTTATGTTTTTTTTAACCAAAAGTTTAAAAGTAGGATAGGTTGCTCTACATATAATGTCAGGGCATGTCACTGACATCTTTGAGGGCTTGCAATAGTATTTATAGATTGCCTAACCCTTGAAGATTTCTGGCAACAAGATTCAAATCTAAGACATGAGTGGTTAAAGATAATGAACCTTACTAACTAAACTAATTCAAGGGGTTAACTTTTATATTATACCTTTATAAAAGCTTACAAAATTTTTTAGTACCGTCCATGTATTACCCTTTACAAAAATGTCCTTTCAAAGTTATGTAAATAAAATAGGAGATTATTTATTTTAGATAGGAAACTATTTAGTAATTATCTATTTCTTATTAGACTAGGTATTAGAGTTTTATTTATTATATATAAATTTTATTATAAATACATGATTTTTGATCGAGGTTTTCACTCAAGCTATTCATAATTCTCTTTGGTTTCAAGTTGGTATAAGAAGCCTATTCATTGAGGGACTCTACTTCTACTGTTGTGCATCAATTCTGGCTTTTTGTCCTTTTAAATCATATCAACTTTGCCTTGTAACAATTCTAGTCTTTTCTGAACTCAGACCAAACTTCACTTCTAGATTAACCTAAACAATACTCTTACATCATCCTTCAACATTCATCCTCATTCCTAAACAATATTATCTTTCAACCCTTTGCTATTCCTTTGGTTCCACAATTAATTACAAAAATTCTTTGCCTTTCATCCATCATAAATAGTGCCTCAAATTGTCTCCTACTTAATAGAATCATTCTGCACACATCCTTAGAAATCCTATTGAAAACACTAGTCTAATCCTAGAATCTAGATAAATAGAGTCTAGAATTGGACTCGAAAGGTAAAAACCAGCTAGACCCTACTGTTTTGACACCTTATGCATCACTTGTCACTTGCACGTAAGCCCATGTGCCCTCATTCTCATCCATATGTGACTTACACTTTTTACATCACCTTTATCCCCTCTATTAGCATGACCACTATTAACCCTTAAAAATATTATTTTCTTATGATTTCCATTATTTTTAGCCTTCCTAAACCTATTTCATTAAAATAAAAAAAAAACTATCTTAACTACTTTTCCTTATCTCAAAGAAACTCTCTCTAAAAAAAAAAAGGAATAAGAGAGTAAAAAACTGTCTATAGGTAGTAATCCAAATTAGTTCAAAGAATACAAGGATTTTCTTTAGTTCAAGTTTTTCAAACAAGCCCGATCATCCACAACTACCATTGTTCAAGCTGGTAGTTCTATTACATGTCTCTTATATCTTAACCCTTTTAATCACTAGATAATTGACTTTGGAGTATCTGATCACATGGTTGGTAATTAGTCTCTTCTCAGTCATTTTGCCGCCTACCTCACCACATGCCACCACTTTGGCAAATAGCTCTACAATAATCACCAAGGGAGTGGGCCACGCTAATGTAACTTTCTATACCATTGACATATGTCCTTTGTATACATGATTGTCCTTTTAATTTAATTTCCATTAGTTAACTTACCCGAAAACTTAATTGTTCTATTACCTTTTGTGTTGATTTTGTTTTTATACAAATCATGGTATGAGATAAACGATTGCAACAAGATATTAGTCACATGGTTCATAGTATCTTCAACCTACAACTTTAATTGTGTTCTACATTTGAGTCTCTTGAGTTACTTCACCAATGTTTAGGTCTTTTGAGTATCTCCAAATTTCTAAAGATGAGTCCCCCTTTTTCTAAACTATAGTCTTTAAATTGTGAGTCATGTAAGCTTGGGAAATATGTTTATTCATCTTTTTCTAAAAGTGTCAATCGTAGAGTTGAGTCTCTATTAACTATTTTTCATTTTGTTGTATAGAGTCCAAGTCAAGTCAATTCCACATTGGGATTTCGTTACTTTGTAACATTCATTAATGACCATTCAAGGTGTACTTGGTTATATATGATGAGAGACCATTTAGATTTATTCTTAATTTTTGTTCATTCTATTTTGAAATCAAAAATCAATTTAGCAAGTCTATTCAAATATTGCATAGTGATAATGTAAGAGAATACTTTTCTACTAAGTTTTCTTCATTTTTGTCATCTTGTCACATCTTGCATTAATCTACTTGTCTCCATACCCTTTAACAAAATGGGTTTGCTGAGTGTAAAAATCGTTACTTATAGAAACACACATTCATTTTTGTTGCATTTCAATATTCCTTTGTGTTTTTGGAGTGATTCTATACTTACTACATGTTTCCTAATTAATTGTATGCCATCTTCTATTTTGAATAACCAAGTGCCCTATTTTATCTTGTTTCCCAATCAAACACTATATTTGGTTCTTTTATGCATCTTTGGCTGTGTTTGTTAATGCATGATCTTTCTCTTGGCCTTGGTAAGTTATTTCTTTGGAAATGTCAAATATATCTTTCTGGGTTATTCTCATTTACAAAAAGGAATAAATGTTATTCTCTAACCTTGAATCATTATCATGTGTCTATTGATGTTACTTTCTGTGAAATTTCCCTATACTTTGTTACATCTTTAAAGTCTTCTACAATTTTTGAAGTTTTACATTACTAAAGTCATATATGTTGGTCTCGAAAAATATTAAGATCTTGCTCTTTTTACAAATGTAAAATGCTCTTTTTAAAGTGAGACTAGAGTCTTGTTTTACAAGATTTATCAAAAAGACTCTATTAAATAATCAAGACAATATTGGGGTCACTAATGTAATAAAGAGTTCATGAATAGATTAATCAATTAAATCAGTTTAACAATTAAACAGAACTGTGATAGGTTTAGTATTGAAAAATTCAGAAATTTAGAATAGCATATCAAAGTTTAGAAACAATAACACATAATTCTTGTGTGCAGTAGAAATTAAATGTGCAGAAATATAAAGATCAATAAAGACACAAGGATTTTTAAAGTGGTTTAACTTAAACTAAAACTACAGTTTAAGTCTACATCCATTAGATCAATTCTTAACTAGATGACCACTTTTATTAACTACTATAAGAATTAATCGGGCTCCTGCATACCAGTTTACATAAGATTTAGACTAGGTTCTTACTAACCTATAGAAATAACAATTTTTCTATCTTCTACAGACTATGATCAACATTATAACCTAGAGATATTTCAAGAATTTTTTACAATCTTCAACTAGCTGTAATCAACCTCACAACTAAAGAAGATGCAAAGGGAAGATTAACCTCTTCCTTTGTATCTCCGATTGCTATCAACCTAGAAATCACAAAAGACAAATAACCAGATTCTTATCAACCTAGAAATCTAAAAGGTAATTAAGAAGTATGGTACGAAATACAATACCAACAATTGAGATGGAAATCTCAATTACCTAGCTATGTGATCTTCATAGAATTAATCCAAGATTGTTAGTCAAATGTGATTTGGAGAGGTAGAATTAGATTGGATGAAGCTAAAAAATTCTCTTTGTTTTCACACTCAAAATAAAGGAGAACTGATATGAATTTATGTATTGAAATGAGAATGAAAGGGTATTTATAGATATTGTAACTGAATTTTGAAAAATAACTAACTTTTAAGTCGTGAATCAATTCATAATGGTTACGAACTAATTAATCGATTAGTGAATCGATTTGCTTATGAAGATCATGAAAAAGTTTATGACTGACTCGATGCATGAATTGATTTACCCTCTTATGTAAAAAGATCATGAATTGATTGCCTAATTGATTCATACTATTTTCTACTGTTTTGGTCAAATCATTTTCTAAAACTTTTCTTTATGAATCGATTACCTAATCAATTCAAGTAGATTTTACATGTTTTTTTTAATATGAATTGATTCACACGTTAAAATTAGTTTTTATAAAAATTTAACTTGTGAAAAGCCATTTGAAAACATAGTTAGAAAATATTTATTTTCATCTCATTTCATTTGATTTATTTCTACCT
>JANHAO010017930.1:0-13792 GCA_026873985.1 Saraca asoca
GAGTTTCGTCTTGCTCGTGTGTGGATACCGTAGAGACACAGCTTGAAACAATCTGTGTTTGTGATTCTACATCAACCTACAGTCCCAGTTCATGATTGTGGATCTAGCCGCAGCAGCAAGGAGCAGTTTCTGACATGAGGGAGATTTTCATCAAATCGTGATCTGTGTTACTACATTCAATACATACGCAACGTAATAAGGTAAATCCTGAACCAACTGATTTATATTATGCACATGGATCTGTGGCTGGGTTTCAAAATTTTAAAAATTCCGCTGTGCTTGCTACACGAAACCCAACATTCAGCCCTTTCATCATGAGCTCTGTCCCCTTATTTATAGAGGAGAGAATATTACAAATGTAATTTTACAAGTCAAAAATAAGTTACATCAAGTATTAAATATACAAGACAATTTGTATCTTTATAAATCGGCTACTTAGGTTACTTTCTGCAAGTGTTCCTGTCTACTGAGTTTATGAGTTGATGTATGCTGATTCTATGCCCCATCTTGGCAAGTTTCTAACTAAGTTGTGACTCATCTCACAAGCCAAGATTCTTGGCCTGGGGTCACTAATGACCTTTAGTCAGTGAGGTCGAGCTCACTTTTTGGTGAAATGAGCTCACATAGGGAGATATGCGAATCGAGGCTTATTTCTGGGAAGTTTGGACTTCTATCTTGGCCTTGTTCTATACTTCGTGTTGGTCACTGGTGAGTTAGTTCATGTCATGCAACCTTAGCGACTCAGTCTCTTGGAATTATTCACTACTGGGCCCTTGCCAAGCCATTTTACATTTTACTAGAAAATACCCATAACATCAGCCCCCCAACTCTCAGTTTGCTTTGCGGATTAGGAGTTGCAAAAGTCTTCGTGGTTTGCAATATAGTCAAAGTCTTTGTTCTGCCATGCTATCACTTTAAACTTCAATCTTTCACTTCTTCTGCTGGAGGCCATACTTCTTACTATGACCTATAGCCGTTTGCACAACGGGCTCATTTTTTGGAGATTGTTTGATCGAGAGTAGCCAATTATCCCTTGGGTCTTTCACTGAACCTAGACTAGTTTATAAAGCTTGAGAAGCTCTCCTTACTTCTTCACGGAATGGCCTGATGAGTGCTTTAACTAAGCCCCTCATATTTTTGGTAGTTTGGCTTCTGGTGAAGTGCTTTGAGGCTTATATGGTTTGCTATATGTGACTCCTATGAATAACCTCTCTTGTTAGCTATTAGGAAGTCTCAAATTACTTCCTTAAGGTTCTATCATGGAATTCTACCTTTCCAGCCATACTCTTTGGCATCTTTTTGAATTGCTCTAAGTGTGAGCTGGAATGAAGCCACTAGTTGAGGAGGGCCATAAGAAGAAGATTGAGGAGCAAGCGTGTTTATTAGTCCTTTAGCTTGTTGGAGTTCTTCTCTTGGAAGCTAACCTTCTTCTCAGACTCTAGTAGCCTTAGGCTTTTGAACTTGTATTTTGACTCCTCTTGAAGTGAGTTTTCCTTCTTGGGTGAGGGTCTTGATGGATGAGCATTTCTCTATAGCTCTTCAATGTTGTAATAGATGTCCTATGCTTCACAAGCAATAACATGTATCTCTGTAAATCAATAAAACATTTATTTGACCAATCAGTCATATTCTATTGATAAATCTTGACATCTAAGCATCTTAATTGATAACAGGTAATATTTAGATAGGTTGCATGAAAGCTACAAGTGTTCAGTTGCATAAGAGCTACAATGAGTTCATTTTAGCGCCTCCGTGCCTCAGCGAGCTCAGGGCTCTTTGCTAGATTTGAGTTTATTTTTACACCTCCGTGCCTCAGTGAGCTCAAAGCTTCTTGCTGGATGAGTTTATTTTAGCGCCTCTGCACCTCAGCGAGCTCATGGCCCTTTACTGAATGAGTTTATTTTAGTGCCTCCATGCCTTAGTGAGCTCATGGCTCTTTGCTAGATTTGAGTTTATTTTAGCACCTCCACACCTCAGCGAGCTCAAGGCTTTTTACTGGATAAGTTTATTTTAGCGTCTTTGCACCTCAATGAGTTCATAGCTCTTTGCTAGATGAGTTCATTTTAGTACCTCCGTGCCTCAACAAGCTCATGGCTTTCTGCTATATTTGGGTTTATTTTATCGCCTCCGTACCTCAGTGAGCTCAGGGCTCTTCACTGGGTTTGAGTTTATTTTAGCGCCTTTGTGCCTCAGTTAACGAGCTGCCAATGATAGAGTTTAACTTTATCAATGTAGAATGACTTTTTTTTACATTTTGCTAAAGATTATCAAATAAAGATTTGAAACACATTCATTAACTTCTGAGCAACATTACAATATTAAAATATTGTTCTAACGGAGGGCTCTTGCTCTCATCCAACAATTCACTGAGATTACTAGGCTTACTGCTTTGATGGCCTCACCACATAATTCTACAAATAACCTCTCCTAATGAGATCTTTTATTGCATCCTTCAGTGCCAGCATTCCAAGGTGTTGTGCCCAATCTCATTATGGTAAGGGCAAAATTTATCTTTGTTGCTCCTGAATCTACTAGGAGTCCAGAGAGGCTTGGGCTTTTTGAAGTCTTCTCTATTACATTCTGTCGTGAAAATCCTATCTTGCATATCAGATAGAATACTATAGCTCTCATAGCGACTTTGAGGTTGAGGTTGCTCAATCTTACCCTTCTTTCTAAGTCGGCTGCTGGAGCCATAGTTCTAATTCTCGTCACTTCTTTTCTTACTTAGAGTGGAGCTGTCTATTTCATCTTTCTACTTGGACTCCTTTATGCCAAAAGTCTCCTTCCATCTGATTTACTTGGTAGCTCGCTCATAGAACTCAGTGAGATCTCTTACCCGAGACTTGTACAAATTTTTATATAGTTTTTCATCTTTGCGGAGTCCCACAGAGATCGCCTTTAAAATGTTTTCTTTCGAGGGATTCTCTACGGAATTGGCTTCAAGCCTAAACTTGGCTATATAATCTTTCAATGATTCGCTCCTTTGCTAAAAGATCATGGTGAGATGACAAGGGGTGCAAGCTGCCTCTTCAGTGCCCAATATTGATTGATGAATTTCCTTTAACACTCTTCCTTGCTATTGACACTATAGGCTGGAGGCATCTAAATCATGTTCGAGGTATGTCTCCTAATGTAGCTAGGAATCTGTGGCATTTGATCAAGGGATCAATTATCTGAAGATCCATCTGGACATTGAACGCATCCAGGTGGTCACATGGGTTGCTATTCTCATCATACAACGAAATTGTGGGAACCTTAAATTTCTATGGGAGGGACTGCATTTTGATCTCTACAGAGAATGGCGAGCTCTCCTCGTAGCAAGGTTAATCATTTAAAGCTCGAGGGCATTCCTCTAGCTGTTTTAGCCTTTGAAGAACTTCCTTCATTGTCGGGTCTTGCATTTCGGATCACAGGCCAGAGGATTGTTGATTCTTTTCCCCCTTAGCTACTCTTATTTGAGCTCTCAACTTGTTGTAAGCCCCCAGATCACTAGCTATCGCAATTCTCATGAGTTTCTTTCTGGGCCCCTCCACGTAGCTGTTGGAGCTGTGCAATGATTTCCTCTTGCCTCTGTGCACCTTGAGCCTGCACTTGTGCTAACACCTTAACAGCTTCAGCCAACTCTCTTATTGTATCCTTAAGTGTTTGCTGGGGTTGGTGAACTGTTTGCACCTCTCAATTCATCTTAATTTGCTTTTCCCCAAATTTTTTAAGCTAAATAAAATAGTAAATGTTAGTATTATTTTGGCATTAATTAAGCAGTATTCTCTTTAAATGAGAAATGAATTGTTCTTACACTCTTATTTTTCTCGATTTCAAATTTTGAAATTTTTATGAGAAGAAGTTCTTTTTCTTTATCCTTTAATTATTGATCTTGTAATTGTATTAGCATACCCTAAAAATCAATGATCTCTTCAATCACTCTTACTTGTATGAGTCATATATCACTTTTGATATTATGTAAAACAAGATGGATATATAAAAAATAATATAAATATATATGAGTGTGTGTGTAAATATTTTTCTTACGAACCAAAAAATTTCTGATAAATGATAACATTAGGAAAAATAGGTAATCATCTTATAAATAGATGTCGTAGGGTACTAATACCTTTCCTACACGTAATTAGCCCTTGAACATAAACTCTGAATTATGAAGACCTTATTTTGATGTTCTAATCACACCAGTAAATATGATTAGTGGCAACTCTTTTTACTCATCTAAACTTGCGTATATTTTTAATTTACATCTTACACCTTTAATCTTACATTTTAATCTCAATATTATTTATGTGTGGGGTTGCCCCATTTGCATTGCACACCACCTCTAAGGACGTTGCGATAGCTTGATGACTCCATTAAGGAATAATCAAGCTTTGGTCATTATGTTTTGTTTGCTATCTTTTACAGTTTTCCTTTGAACTCATTATCACCTACCTATTTATTAATATCTTACATGTTTTTAATTAATTTATTTGATATGATTTGTTATGGTCATGGTTTGGTGCGTAAATACTCTCTCACACGTTATGCACAATCACTCACACACATGAGCTCTTGACTAGAGCTCTTGAAAACCTTATAGGATTAGTTAGGGGGTAAAGTAATGATGCCTTCATAAGATCGTTGATCTTCGTATAGGTTAGTGAAACACCTCCACTCAAATTAAACCTTTTCCATTGGAAGCCTATGACGGGTAAGGATTGGGATTCTTACTAGCCTTGCAATGGTAATGGAAAGAATAATTAGGGTCGAGATGTCAAAATCAACACTAATTGAGATACAATAAGCACATTTGTTATCTTCTTGGACATATGAGAGAACGTTCCATCCTTAATCTCCTTATTTTCAATATACATAGGATATAGAAGTTCATTTCTTAAAATGAAACAATGGCCTTATAGGATTAATGTAATTTTCCTTTATTCAAATTCTTAATTGTAAAGTCATAAATGTAAATGAGGTACAACAAAAAATCATCAAGAATACAATTGTGTTTAGAATTTGTAAATGGCCTATTCTTTTTTTTTTTTTGGAAAAAATTTCATAGCCTATTATGTTTGAATTTTTACTCATGTTCCCATATTTATAGTAATTTACTAACTATTGTGAATATTATTTGTAACCATATAAACAGACTAGTAAAAGCTCAATGATAAACTTAGCTAACAAAAGCCCAGCTCATTTAGATTGAAGCCATTGGACCAAGACACCAAGTCACTAAATATGAGCCAAGGTCACTGATCAACACGGGTCAAAGCCATAACCTCAGGTTGTGAAAGCAAGGCCTAGTTTACAGCTCGTGGAAAGTGTTCTCAACCATCTGGAAAGTCCGTCCAATTTCCTATTCTAGTAGGATTCTATTATAACCGTCTATCCTAATCTACTATGTAATCCTAATTAAGTCATGATACTTATCTATTATAAATTTACATTCAAACTGTAGCCCCCAACCATTATAAAAGGGGATGAAATCATTGTACATGAGATATACAATCATCAAATACAAAACACTCAGCAAAGAGTAATAAAAGTTGTGGATGTAGGGGTCAAACTGACTTTAGCCGAACCATATTAAAAACTTCTACTATCTCCCTATTCTTCCTCTATCTCTTTTTCTCCTTTTTTACATTCATTCTATAGCTTAGGGCTCAAAACTTGGGTTGACCACATTTTACCATCAACATTTTAGCACTAAAGGAAGGGCCCTAAACTGCATTCACCACTATTTTTCGATGGCTAGAGGAAGAATTACCAGAAGTTCAGATATTATAGTTAGCTAACCAGATGGTCATATGGAACAATAAAGGGATCTAGTCCTTCTCACGATAGGCACTTCCATTGTCCCCACCACAGGTATTGCCACCAACATACCTCCAATAGCCTCACACCAACTTGATATTATTGATGGAATACAAGCATGGCATCAGCATCATTAGGCGCTCGAGAAAATGATACAAAAGTTGGCTAAAATGGTTAGGGCATTGACTCAAGCACAAGCCCAGTGCTCACAAGAGTAGGTTAAGGGTGTTACGTAAAAAGAAGCTCTCTAACAGACACGGGAAAAAGCTCAGGAAGAGACACCAACTAGAGAAGTACCTTAGCACACCCATTTAGCTTGCTCTACCAACTCACAGCCAAGGTTAGAGATCCATCAAGCTCATGAGGAGAATGAAGGAGAATATTAATGACATGGGGGCTCGCATTAAGCTAAAGGATCAAATAGGTCTAATAGAAGCAATGTCTCGAATCAAAACTCACCAGCCATGAGCAAAGAAAGTGCAAAACCTCATATCACCACTCCTATGACAAGAAAAGGAGTTGGCCATCTTCCAACCATTAGCCTGAGGCTTAGGACCATATGATAGAGGAGCTACTCTAGAGGGTAAAACAGTTGGAACAATGCCCTTGGGCTCAAGATAGACAAGACCGGTACGAGGAGAAAACCCCGTTCACCAAAGAAATAAAGGAACAACCTCTCCCTCATAAATTTAAAATCCCCACAATCTCACAATATAATAGGGATAGTGATCTATACGACCACCTAGATGCATTCAATGTGTAGATGGATCTTCAAACAACCAATCCCTTAGTTAAATGTCATGTCTTTGCAGCCACTCTAGGAGACATACCTTAAACATGGTTCAAGAATCTCAAGGCTCGCAACATTGATAGTTAGGAAGAGTGCCAGAGAAGATTCATCAATCAGTACAAAGCATTGAAAAAGTAGCTCGCACCATCCTACCACCTCACAACAATCTTTCAACAGAAGAATGAATCATTGAAAGACTATATCACTTAATTCAGGCATGAGGTTAGTAACATAGAGAACCCTTCATATGAGAGCATCTTAATAGCAATCTTAGTGGGACTCCGTAAAGATAGAAAGCTATATGAGAGCATATATAAGTCTCCAGTGAGAGACCTGGGTGAATTTTATGAATGAGCTACCAAAGAGATTAGGTCGGAAGAGACCTTTGGCCCAAAGAAGTCTAATCATAAGAATGAGGCAAACATCTCCATTAGAATAAAGAGAAGAGTAATGACAAAAATAACAAAAATAAAACTGGTAACCAGCCTATAAAAAAAGCTAGTACTAAGTGACCTTAACATCAAGGTTGCCATAACAACTATAGTATCCTATCAGATACTCCAGATAAGATCTTTGCAACAGAGAAACAGGGAGTACCTTGGCAAGCCTAAACCCCTAAAGACTCCCAATAGGTTTAGGAACAGAGATAAGTTTTGTGCCTACCACAAGGAGGTCAGGCACAATACTTTAGAGTGCTAGGCACTTAAGGATATGATTGAGGATCTGATTAAGAGAGCTTGAGAGACTATGCGATGTAACCTGTGGGACAATGACCTCAGTAGGCCCAACAAATATGACAACAATAGCTCTGATGCTCCTAATTCTCAAAGTGTTACATAAGAAGGTCCGAACTGGGAGGGCCCACATATCATCAAGGAAAACTTAGGAAACAGAGCTTATCACTTAACAAGCATGAATGGAGTTGAAGTCCCTCAAGCTTGGAATACTGGACATCTAATCACCCTTCTAATTCATAAGGGACATTCAACTTGACAAAGTCATGGCATGCTAGCTAAAGCACATCTATGTGACCTACCTGGGCACTCAAACACATGCTAGTAGAGGCACATCTGTGTGACCTACCTAGGCACTCGAATACATGCTAGTTAAGGCACATTTGTGCAACCTACCAGGGCACTCAAATTCATGCTAGCTGAGGCGCATCTGTGTCACCTACCTAGGCACTTGAACTAAAAAAGAGGGCTCTAATAATTACGCCACAAAAAGTCTAAAAATCAGTGACCTCCAATGAGTGTGGAATGCTAAACATCTGCACCTATATCCTTAATAAATCCCAACTTATTTCTCTAATCCTGTAATATTGTTTCCTTAAATATTGATATCTATGTTTACTAATTTTTGAATAAAATTTCAGGATATTATACCAGAAGTGAGCTCTTGCCCCTCTCATCTAGAAGCAAACAATCACCCTCCTAATCCAGAAACGAGCTAAAATTTAGTAGCAAGCTCTCACCCCACAAAATCCATTGCCAACTGAGGCTTTAAGCCAGGTGAGGAGCTATGGCACTGAGGCACTAAGCCAACTGAGGCATTATAGTGCTAAAATCCATTGCCAGCTAAGGCACTAAGCTAACTAAGGTGCTACGGTGCTAAAATCCATTATTAGCTTAGGCACTAAGCCAGCTAAGGCATTACGATGCTAAAATCCATTGCCAACTAAGGCTCTAAGCCAACTGAGGTGCTATGATGCTAAAATTCATTGCTAGCTAAGATGCTACAGCATTAAAATCTATTGCCAGCTGAGGCATTATGCCAGCTAAAGCGCTACGATGCTAAAATCCATTGCCAGCCAAGGCTGTAAGCCAGCTGGGGCATTACAATGCCAAAATCCATTGCCAACTGAGGCTCTAAGCTAACTAAGGCACTATGATGCTAAAATCCATTGCCAACGAAGGCACTAAGCCAGCTAAGGTGCTATAGCACTAAAACCCATTGCCAGCTAAGGGTTTTGGAATGTTGAACATCTCCACCCATATTATCAATGAATATGAGTTTGCTTATCTAAGTTTTTAAATTTCTATAACTATTTACTAATTCCTGAATGAATTTTCAATAGAGTACTATAATCGAAAGTGGCCTATTTGAAAGTGAGCACTTAGCCTCCTGAATCCAGGAGGGGTAGTCAACTTGACGTACTTACAAAGATCTAACACTGCATGTGACCTACTATTGGGTACTGCATGTGACCTACTCTTTGGCACCGTATGTGACCTACTATTTGGCACCACATATGACCTGCTACTCAGCACCGTATATGACCTACTATTCAGCACCACATATAGCCTACTACTTGGCACTACATTCGCGCTACCCACTGAGCAACAAGCTTGCCTTAGCATGACCTACCTAGGCACTTGACTCATGCACCACACTTTAACCAAACAAAAATACATTGAATCTATTCATCAAACTTGACACAAGCTTGGACAAATGAAAATATTACACAAAGTTCATTTAAAATTTCATTCAATGAGGTGAATATATATATATATGTTCAAAAGTACAAATCAAAATAAGCCTATAGCCATCATGGCCCTAGGAGGCTAACTTTTGAAAATTGAATCCCTAATGAAGCAAGTCGTACCCCATTTAATCATCAAATTGCTCTCAAGCTACTTTTTAACCCTCCCCCCAAGACAAGAGCTTGTCCCTTAATTGCATCATTACGAGTGCACCTTAAGGAACCAGACATTTAGGTCATCTTACAAATGAGTAAGAGATTTAAGCTAAATAAACCAAACTCACCAGCATCACTGTGAGGAAATAATGCAAGATCTATATAAAACTTCCTAGAATCCTCAGAGAGAAATTATCCATGGGAAATTCCCATGTAGCAGGCTATACATGCCTTAGATTATCACACCTAAGACTCAGATCATCGAAATATAAGGAACTTAACTAAAAAACCCACCAGGTCATTAAACCCTAGAAAGTAAGAAATGAAGCACTGGATTTCTAAAAAGAAAGAAAGGATTTTCTTCACCCTATATAGCTGGAATAGCTTGAAGGACTGATCAATTACCCTCAATCCAATGGTCCAGTGAAAAATAAGGCTCTGTCATCACTACATTGACAGTTACGAAAAGGCACACACATTCAATGTAGTAATAATGACACATGTAGATAAAATGATGAAATAAGGAACAATAGCATGACTAATCATGATCTCTAACTTTTATCAGTAAACTACAACTACCAGTCCATAGACCACACTGGAAGTTGGGGGCCTAATGTTATGAGTATTATTTGTAACCATATAAACAGGCTAGTAAAAGCCCAGTGGACAAACTTAGCTAACAAAGGCCCAGCTCATTTGGATTGAGGCCACTGGACTAAGACACTAGGTCATTAAATATGAGCCAATGTCACTGGTCAACATGGGTCAAAGCTGCAACCTGAGGTCATGAAAGTAAGACCTAGCTCGTAACTTGTGGAAAGCATCCTTAACCATCAGGAAAGTCCATCTAGTCTCCTATTCTGGCAAGAGTCTGTTATAACCATCTATCATGATTTACTATGTAATCCTAATCAAGTCATGATACTCATTTGTTATAGATTTACATTCAAACTGTAACTCCCCAACCATTATAAAAGGGGATAAAATCATTGTACATGGGATATACAATCATCAGATACAAAACACTTAGCAAAAAATAATAAAAGCCATAGATGTATGGGTCAAACTAACTTTAGTTGAACCATATTAAAAATTTTTGGTGTCTCCATGTTCTTCCTCTCTCTCTCTTTTTCTCCCTTTTTTCATTCATTCTACAACTTGGGGTTTAGAACTTAGGTTGATTGGATTTTATGATCAATGCTAACTTTTTTATTATGTTCTTTGTGCATCTTGTATTCATGATTCAATCATGCACAAACATCACTAAAAGGCCATCATACTCACTTTTTCACATTAGAAACATAGAAAAGGATAAGACTTTGGTTAGGTATATGATAGGCTTGATAATCAATCAAAGATAATACAAGATTCAGAGACTACCCAGTAAAAGAAGAGGGATTACATCAACCAAGGGAAAGTTGTCCAATTGCTTGAAATTGAAAAGGTTGACATTGAATGGAATAACCTGAAAGTTTTGATGTAAGTTTGGCTCCATATGGAGAAAAAGATGAATTCCAAGCTAAGTATGGAAATCTAACATATCTCTTGTTTGTCTTGGTTAATACACCTATGTTGAAGGCCATGTTGCATTTCTAGGATCCATCCTATCAGTACTTGACATTGAATTAGTGTGATATGACCCCAACCATTAAAGAGTATGACAAGTCACTTGAAATAAGAAACGTAGTAAAAGACAAAGTGTAATTTTAAAACAAAAAAGGAGCCAAAAGATGATTGTCAAAGTTAATGGGAATTAAAGCATGAGAATTGAAAAAAACACATGAAAGAGTAAAGTGATGACTATTGCCTCTCATCTAATTACTTGATAAAATTCATCTAAGTGTATGTTGATAGTGAACAAGGCCAAACCATGCTAGATTTTGCCATCTATAGACTGATTTTATTTCCTAATGTAAAAAGGTACATCAATGGTCATGTGATTAAGATATTTGAGAAAATATAGCATAATGTGAATCATGTCCCAACAATTTTGGTAAAAACAATTAAGTCCCTCAATCATTGTAGAATGAAAGGAAAAGGTAGATTTTATGGATGTGCACAATTATTAGCAATATGGATAATTAGCCACCTCCCTAACTGGACTCATTTTCAATATCCTAAAACTCAATTCAAGTCACACATTTATTCAAACAAGAATCCTTTGCAAGAATTTAGTGTTGCAAAATGGCCATGTAAGACACCTACGAAAAGTTAATAAATTAATTAATTTAAAAAGATGGGGGAAGTCTAATGGAGAACTCCATGGATGTGCCATATTCCAATCTTGTATAGATGTGGGGAGAGACCATGGGTCCCTCTCATTGGTCTGTGGGGTGTAACAACCTATATGCTTGCTATAGTCAGAAAACAATTAAGGTCTAAGGAGTTTAATCTGATAACCCATGGTTTATCAGACATAGAGTTTTCCTATGAAGATAAAGATGTAACCTAAAAAGTCAAAGAGGTAATTAAGGCATGGAAATTCATGTGACATGTAGAAGTGGGCTCATGCAATAATGCAATTGCCACTGGCTATATATTATGGCAGTCTAGCAGAGGAAAAAGCTTTATTGCTCCCAAAGTACACGATCCTAAACTGCCTACACATGTGTTTGATAAACCAATTAACCATCAAGCCAAAGTAAAGGCAACATATGATGTAATGTATCATCAATTTTGTAAAAATTAGACTATGTTTGTTGTTAAGAACAAGAAGTCATCCTTTAAGAAGGATGTGTGGGTTGGTAAAGCTACTCAAGGTGAGAAAATGGTGCAAAAATTGCAAGAACACAAAAAGGAAAAAGCTTTCAAATGTCATGAAGAACTCTAAAGCACACATCATGAAACCAAAAGGTTCAAACAAAAGTGTCAATGTCTCAAAGAGATTATTGTAAGAAAGGACCATGAGAATTTATTGCTTCAATTGGACTTGCAGTGCCCAAACCAATAATTGGTTGTATATTAGGATAAAATTCAATGATTAATTCAGCAAAATACTTTGTTGGAAGATGATAGCTATTGGTATCAAAAAAGCTCACAATTTGAAGAAAAATACAATGATCTTCAATAACAATTGAATAAGGTAATTGAAAATGCTTGAATGATCACTTAAAAGGCTTAGAAAATAGCAAGAGAAGCACATGAGGTTGAAAACCTTCCACCAAGCAAGACACAAAGATTCCTAGTTGATGTTTCCAAGGACTTGGAGTACTTAGGTGGATTTTACTAAAAGTTTAAAGTTTGCTTCTATGTGTAATAGTAATATGCTTTTGTAAAAAATAGACTATCCATGTTTCTTTTGAGAACTAGTGTGGTCCCTTTAGTGCTATCTTTGAAAGTTGATTCACATCACAACATCCATGCATTTCTTGTTTTCCTATTTTTTATGACTTTTTTTTACTTTTTTTTTACACTCATTTAAGCTTAATTCATGTTTAATAAAAGGTACTATATCATAGCTCACCTCAAAAAACAAACCTTACTACCATGACACTCATATAGGACCTATTCTCAAGCAAGGTCATGGATAAACAAGAAAAGGTTTAAGAGGAAATGAGAAAAGACATCAATGAACTGAAGGAATAGCTCGCAAGGATTGTAAGATTTTTGATTGAGAAAGCCAATGACAATAAGGAACCCTCATTAGATAATCAAAATCAAGATCAGGGTATACCTCTACCCAAAGACCCTAAATTTCCTCCCAATTTCACTCCTCAGACACAAACTAACCTCCACCATTAGGCCCAAATCAACTCGAGGGTAATCCAACACCATTTAATCCTCAAACATTTATATATCTACCCCCAGGGTTCCAATATTAATATCTCAGTGGACCCTTCTATTTCATAATGATGGGAGGACGCTACAGCTCACCTAAAAACCATGATCAAAAAGTTGCATAAGATTTAAATAATGGCTTTAAGGATAAAGGGAAGCTAGAAGTTCTGGAAGAATAGCTATGAGTGATAGAGGGGACAAATAGATATAGGCTCATGGAAGCAATAAAGCTATACCTAATACTTGATATGGTTATTCCTCCTAAATTTAAAGTACCTGAGTTTGAAAGGTTTAATAGGTGCTCTTGCCCAACGAATCACCTAACTTTATATTGTCAAAAAATGACACCTTATGCTAATGATAATAAACTTCTTATTCATTTCTCTTAAGATAGTTTAACTAGTGCTGCTTCAAGATGGTACACAGAGCTTCACTATAATAAGGTTTGATATTGGAAAGACCTTGTTGATGCTTTCTTGAGCCAATATCATTACAATATTGATATGACTCCTGTTGATGGTAAAATATAGTAAACCCAAGTTCTGAACCCTAAATTGCAGAATGAATGTAGAAAGGGAGAAGGAGAGAGAGAGAGATAGAGGAAGAACAAAGAGACACCAGCAGTTATTAACGTCATTCGACTAAAGTCAATTTGACCCTACATCTATGGTTTTTATTACTCTTTGCTGAGTGTTTTGTTTCTAATGATTGTATATCCCATGTACAATGATTTCATCCCCTTTTATAATGGTTGGGGGGTTATAGTTTGAATGTAAATCTATAAT
>JANHAO010017931.1:0-13804 GCA_026873985.1 Saraca asoca
CATTAACCTTAATCAAATTCTCACAATTATAAAGATTCAATTTTCTTAAAATAAGGAGTCCAAACATATCAAGCAATGAAAGAGAGCAAAAAAAAAAAAAACACACACACACACACACACACACACACACACACACACACAAATTTGCATGAAAGAAAGGATCATAGAGTAAATGAGCATACATTGCATTGAAAGAGCACAAGAAAAAGAAAAGAAAAACACACACAAACACAAACGTCAATATTAGGAAAAAAAAAGGGAAGTTACAAAATTGTGATATGATTTTTTTTAACATATAATTCACTGGCCATTTTCACAGCTACATATATATATATATATATGGAAAACTCTCCAAGAGAAGCGTTTGCCCACCAGAAACATCAATCTTTTCGATTTGCTACAACAAGATAAAAAATTTGTGATGAATTGTCCTGTAGATTAATACAAAAAGAGAATATAACGAAGCTTAGATTCAAAAAGTAAAAAACAAAAAAAAATTACAACATCTTTTATTTAGAATCATAAAAAGAAATGGATTTATTTCAAGAAATAACTGCATTTGTGAAAAGCGAAATATCAAAATTCATAGGGTGGCTTTTGTTTTAAACAAGCACAAAATGATGTCAGTGAAATTGGTAATGAGACTGAACATGATAATGAAGATAGTGATAATGAACTAGAAGTAAAGCTGGGTGATAGGTATAGTTTACTAAGTAATAGTGATACATCGGAGCCCAAAGTGGTTGATATCAACAAAAATGTCGAAGGAACCAGATCCTAGCCTTAATAGAATGGAAAGGTGTATGTAGTTAAGAACCAGATGTTCATTGATATGAATATGCTCAAAGTAATTCTCAAGGACTATATTATCTAGGAGAATTTTGATGTCATTTGAAAGGAGAATGAAATGTCCAGAGTCATTTTGATGTGTGCCACAAAAGGATATACTTGAAGAGTTCATCCCTCACCATTAGTTGATGGTAGAACTTTTATGATCAAGACATACACAAATAAGTATACTTGTATCAAGAATTCTATGAAGAATAATGCAGACTCAACTTGGATGATAGCAAAGCTTGAGAAATCTCTAAAGGCAGATCCTTACATGAGTTATGACTTCACGCATAATCAATTACACAATAACTTTGGCATTGAACCCTAACCTATACGACTTTATAGAGTAAGAAGGAAATCTTTGAAGGAAGTTGAAAGGAAGCACTATAAGAGTTACAGGATTCTGCTACACTATGCTAAGTTGTTAAGGGAAAAAATCTAGGAAGAACCATAAAAATGACATACAAGATAAGAACCACACTAATCCTGACCCAACCTTGAGGAGATTATTTATCTTATTGCAAGCATGCATTGATAGGTTTTTAGTGGGATGTAAACCATTCATATGTTTAGATGGCTACCATTTAAAAGAAACATTTGGTGGGGTTCTCTTGCATGTATTATTTTTGAATGCTGATAATGGCTTTTCTCCTATTGCATACATGGTGGCCAAGTTAGAAACAAAAGACTTATGTAGACATTTCCTTGTACATGTAAAGGACGCAACTGGACCTAGAAGAGAGGATAATCTATTCACTTTCATGAATGGATAAGTAAATGGTAAGATCTTAACTTTGTTTTTTTATTCCATTGAAATTTCAATCTATAATTGCTTATATAATTTTTGTTTATCTATTGTAGGGACTACTTGATAAAGTGAGGTCATTTTTCTTGTACTCACTACATAAGCATTGTTTAAAGCATCTTATAAACAACTTCAAGACAACGCATCCTTACATGATTTTATGTGATTCTAAGAGACCATTAATTGATGGCATTATATCTTTCAAACAAGTTTTTGTTTGATAAGGCTATAGAGAAAATGCTTGTGCTAGAAAAATATTTATATAATTATCTTGTGGATATCTTACTTGAAAGATAGAGTAGACATGCATTTGATAGATTTAAGAGCCTCCATACAACCAATAATGCATGTGAGAGTTTCAACTCATATATTAGCAAATTGAGAGACAAACCTATCTTGACTATGCTGGATGGTGTAAAGAGTAAGATTATGAGTAGTTTTCAGAAGAAATTTGAAAAAGGTTTAGTTTGGGAACATAAGTTAGGTCATAAGATAGTGGAGTAGTTGAATACTATATTATAGGATTGTGGCCACAACAAGGTGTTTGCTATAGGAAGAGACAATTATGAAGTGATAAATGGTTTAATAAGTTTTATAGTTAACCATGCAGCCAGATCATTTGAGTGTAATGTTTAGGTTGTAGGCTGCTTTGTAAGCATGCAACAATTTGCATAAAAAAAGGCCATAAAAACATAGATGACTACCATGATGATTATTATCACAATAATTCCATGTACATGAAGCCATATGCTAGCAAAATGCATCCACTACCTAATCTAGCAATCTTGAAAGAAACTGATATAGCACCACCAACATTAGCTAGGCTACCTAGAAAGCCTAAGGTCAATAGAATTAGGAAACATGATGAGGCTCCACCATCATCTATTACAAAAAGGTCATTTACTATTAAATGCAACAATCATAAAGATATAGCCCATAATAACAGATGATGCAAAAGTGCACTTTTTGCAAAACAAAAAAAAAAAAAAAAGAAACGGTAATTTCAAAATAGCCTAAACTACAATTGTAACATGTTTCATACCCTAATTTGTTGTATATACAATTGTAAGCAAGCACTAGCACACATCAAAATGTAACTTCTACATAGCAAGAGATAACAAGAACGCCTTATAATAGATTACCCTCCTCAATGAATGCTACTATAGCTACCACATTAACATCCCAAGAGATAGCAATGAAGTGATATCAAGAAAAGAGGGCAAAAAGGCTTAGTATACTCTTTCCAAAAATTTAGACCTTAATTTACTAGTAAATTAACTTACTTATATTTACCTATCACTCTTGTAGAAGTCTAGAGAGAAGTTTGCAAGGTAGTCACAACAAGTATGCACCTCTGCTGCATATCATCTATCTTGATGTAGTTCAAATATTGAAGCTAGATTTGAAAATACACCTTTTATTTACATGTATTGCACACATTGTCTTCATAGCTACAGAGATCAGTGTTACTAAGTCATACCAAGCTATTACACAAGGCATGGCTTCACAGCAATAAGGTGCAATACAATGGGCGAGCATAGTGTGAGGTAGTAGGTTGCATAATATATGGCAGCAAGATGCATAGTTCTAGGGTTGAGTTAAGGGAATCTTGCTTTTGGAATATTTTGGAGAACTAAACCAAAATATAAACAGGATATTTTTTTTAGTGATTGCAAAGACAAAAAGTCTAGAAAAAGAAACAAACTACAAATGAAGTACATGAGTGGTAGAAATCCAATTACCTTAGCTGACAACAAAAAATTAATCTAAGTAGGAGGAGTATCGAAAATAGTCAAAATCAAATCTTGAGAAAGACTAAATGAAGTGAGCGAATCAACACATTGATTTTTTTTCCTATAGGTGTGAGTGATCTTGACCTGCTAATCCTAAGAAAGCATTATTCGATGTTGGTCAAGTAATGAGTGAAACTTTAGATTAGAAATATTATCACTAAGAAGAGCTTCCCCTATAGCCTTGGAGTCTGATTCTAAAAGAATTACAACTTCCTAAGTTTTTGACAAAATCACCCAGCTAAGCTCCACTAGCATTTTGAACAAGCCCACCACAACCAGAACTGAAAGAATTAGACCTAACAACACCATTAAAATTAACCTTCACCCAATCCTGCATAGGTAGAATCCAACTAATATTAAAAGAATTGAGACTCAGAGAAGAATATGAATTCTTAATGAAAGCAACAGAGTGAAAAATATCCTAAACATAATTCATGATAATGCATTTTGACTGTTAAGGTAAGATAAAGGAAAGCTAAAAAATACTCATATTTCTCCAATCCCAAATATACCAAACCCAAATAAGAGACCATTCAACAAAATCAAATGAGCCTAAACAAATAGTAAAATTGGTATAAACCTACTCATAAAAGTTTAAGTTAAAAAAGTGGGCATAATTATTTGCCCTAAGAAGCAAAAACCATATATTTTTAGCTCTCAAGCAATCCTGAAGAACATGCAGCACATCTTCCTGAAAGTGATTACAATAAGAACATGAAGAATTACCAACTTTTCGCTTACTCCTTTCACTATTAGTAAGCAAACCATTATTACAAACACGTCAGATGAAAAACTTAATATGTTCAGGACCCTGCTAATTTCAAATATGTTTCCAAATCACTTCTTGAGCATCACATTTATTTTTCTTGATCAAGTTGTATGCATCTTTAATAGAAAATAATCCATTCTTATTTGTTTTTCATTGTAGAATATCAGAACCAGCTTGAGATGAAGAAGGCAAAATAGCATGAAATTTAATAGCAAGAATTTTTTTCAATAATTAGTTTAGAAGGATGGATATTGTTTACCCAGGTATAGTACAATCAAAGTTGGTGAGGATTATATACCAATATTTCTCTAAAAAATAGAGATAAAAGCAGAAGTCTTTACTGGGCAAGAAGTAAAGACTAAGAAATAAGCTGACTTGAGTGTGGCCTATTAGAGAAAGAGAAATATATTTTATTTCTCTATCTAATTGGTATACATATACGTTAAATACAATAGGGTATATATAATCACATAATGGCTCTTTGATAATAATAAATAAATCTAGTTACATGAACCTTGTCATACATGAATCACTCATATCTAGATATATGTACTTTCACATTCAAAGTACATGTATATATAATGAACCTTAATAATACAATTCTAAAAGACACATGAACTTAGACACATAGAAATTACAAAACTATTATTTCCAACACTCCCCTTAATTTTGGAATTTCTTCAATCCAAGGCTTCATCCAAAATCTTCAAACTTGAGGGGTTTTACAAAATATATTGCATTGTACTCTCTAACATAGAGTACAAGAATCTTCTCACAATCAATTTCATGGTTATGCTTATGACCTTCAACAACAATACTTATTTTGACCCTCTTCACATCTTGATTAGTATTTTTTTCCTCATCTTAAACATCATTGAGACTTCAATACCATCATGACCCTTAGGTACTCCCAATTTTTTATCTTTATAATTTTGATATCACATTTTGCAACTTTTCTCTAGTGCTTATCTTTCATATTATCATCTTCTTGCTTTTTCATGATCTCTAAACTACTAAATACTTCTCCCATCATTGTTGGAATTATCATGATTGTATCTCTCTCATTCCCTTTGACAACAACCATGACCTCTTCATCTTTAACGAGACAAAGCAAATCATAGGTTGTCTCATCTTGTATTCTCCAACTCCAAGTTGCTTCTTCAACCTTAACATTTGTCATAAATGGTATGGTCTTTTCTTCTCTAAAAAGTAAATCATAACCGGTATCCTTCTCTTTGGTTACAACCATAACCTCTTCATTTTTTAAGAGATAAGACAAATCATAGATTGTCTCGTCTCAGATTCTCTAATGCCAAGTTACTTTTTTAAACTTAACAACCACTTTCAAAGATAATATGGTCTCTTTTTCATTCTAAACATAGGTTAAAACTTCTTAGGCTTTCCAAATCTATTTAGCTTCTTCAAAGTCAACATCTCCTTTCATAGGTGATGAAGTATATTTTTCTTGCTCAGAAATAAAAGACTTATACTCTTTCACTTCTTAGATTTAAAACTTAAATTTGATTTTTCAACAAATTTGACATTCTCTTTGTTGAATTTTTTTATAGTCTTCTTTTTCTATTCTTTCTTTTCTTATTCCTCCATTTTCTCCTCCATCATTCTTCAAAGAAACCTTGGCTTTGAAAACTTGTTTCAAAGGCTCTTCATGTTTTCTCTTTATCTTTAATTCATAGGCTTGTAAAGACCCTTCCCCCCCCCCCAATTCTTCAAAAGTCATGGCACCTAGATCTTTCAATTCATCAAAGACAAACACTATATAATCAAATTTGAAAGTCAAGGAATGAAGGATCTTTTCCCTCACATGAACATTTTCGACATTCTCTTCATAATTCTTTAATTGAGTCACAATTGCCTTCACCTTTGAATAATAATACAAAATTGATTTGGATTCCATCATCTTCAAAGTTTTAAAATCACCCCTTATTGAGTGAATTTTCACCTTCTTTACTTTGTCAACACCTTGGACAAATGTTTTTAAAATCTCCCAAGCTTCATTTGAGGCAAAAGCATTAGCCACCTTCTCAAGCATACCTTCATCTAAAGCTGCATGGAACAAAGCGGCTTCATTTTCCAATTCTTGATAACCTCTCTCTACAATATCCCATGCTTGTTGACCGCCAAACAAGGCTTTCATTTGTACACACCAAAGGACATATTTCTCATTTATGAGCTTAGGAACTAGTAGAAAAATGCCACTCATTTTTTTTTTTTTTAATTTTAACCAGGTTCAACACTTAAAAACCAAGTTTTGATAGCATTTTGTTGGAGAAAGAGAAATATATTTTATATCTCTATCTGATTGACATATATATACTTCAAATGCAATAGGATATATATAGTCACCTAGTAACTCTTTGATAACAATAAACGACTCTAATTACATAAACTTTATCATATATGAATTACTCATATCTATGTACTTTCACATTTAAAGTACATACATATACAATAAATTTTAATAATATAATCCTAAAAGATATATAAGCATAAACACGTATAAATTACAAAACTATTATTTCTAACACGGTAGCTTACACAATTGTGAACGAGCGCAAAAGGTATTTGCTTTTATACAAGTTTCTTAGTTCTTAGTCAATAGTCTTGCATTCCTTTAAATTATATTTGTATCCATGGATTTGGATATTGTATATTCATTATCTTGAATGCCGAGAAGATGTCATCATTATCGATGAGCTTAATTCTTGAATTCTGGGGCATTGGGTTTCCTGAAGGTTGTGCAATATTTACAACCTAAAGTATTTACTTGTAGCTCAATATGCACTCTTTAACCATGAAACAAATTTTATCATAGTCGTTATGATATTATTGCAGGTTTACTTTTGTTTTGACATAGGTCCGTGATTATTTTATTATAACATTCTTAACTTATGAGTTAAAAGTTAAAAAACTGCTTCCTAAAGTTAAAATAAATAACAATTTTTTATGGTATTGTTTTTACTTTAGGATTTAAACAGCGTTTATTAGACAACGGTTATCTAAAATTAAAATAAGTAATAATTTTTTGTGGTGTTGCTTTTGCTTTGGATTTAAGTAATGCTTATTTGATAATGCTAAAAAATCGTTGTCTAAAGTTGAAATAAGCAATAGCATTTTACAGTGTTAATTTTAGTTTTGGATTTAAGCAACACTTATTAAAAGTAGAAAAATCATTGTTTAATATATAATGCATAACTTATATATTTATATTAATAATTTTTTAATCCTAAAAGTTTAAGCTACTTTAATTATTATTTTTCTATTTTTTATTTTGATTTGGGATTCCCTTACCTATATTTTAAATTTAAATTCTAAAATTTAGCTCTAATTTTTTTCCAAAAAAATCATTTGCAATATTTTTAATCTTATAATTAATATGTACAATCGTATAATTATATTCTAAATTATAAAATTCAATTAAAATTATCTTCGAATTTTGTTTTTAATAAAAAAAAATCCCCGAATTCCCAATTAAGTAGACAATCACGCGACACTCAGCGAGCTTAACACACAGTCATGCAACAGCCATGGCTTCGACGACTCCAAAATCCCCAAACGACTCCATCTCAACATACCCAACTTTGACACAGCAGCAATTGCTCAGGTTCTCTTGTTCAATTCGAAATCCATTTCTTCTTCCTTCAAATTTGGCTTTATAGGGCACAGTTTTCTTTGGTCCCATTTGCTTGGCTAAACCATTTATCAGGGTTCGTGTATCTTTTTGCTGTTTAGGTCTCTTCTTACTCTTCAGATTGAGTAAAGTATGATCAGAGAAAGCATCTTCAGAGATTTGGAAGGTATCTTATAGAATTCACCCTCATTTAGTTCATACACGATCCCCACTATGGCATTGCCCCTGTTGAAATTGTAATTTCTTAAATTGAATCAATAAGCCTTTTTTTGCGGTGATCGACTCAATTATTCTGTTTACTATTTAATATTGAAGTTGTGAGAAATTTGCTTTCAAATGCATGTTTCGAGCTTAGCACTAGTTTCTGCTATATATATGTTTTTGTTCAAGTGCTCCAGTTGGTCTTCTCATAGATATTCCTGTAAGTTGCTTATTTCTGGCAGCCTTCTTGTTGTTACTTGTGTAGTTGCGCTATCGTAAATTCTTGTACTTCAAATATGCAGATTAACATCTTACTGCAAAAGAGTTCTTCAAATTGCTTATGAATGAAAGTGACGTTGTGAAAAAAGCCAATACTTGTGTTGTTTTGAGGTTACAGCCTTCATTTGATAAATTTTTGTTCCGACGATATTGTTTAAAATCTTTGAGAATCATGTTGTACACCCTTATTTTGGTGGATCATTTTGAACTGATGAATGATCTTCAACTATCTCATATTTTAAACTGATGCAACATTTGATGATGATTGTTGAGAGGGAACAAGAAGGATGTTAAAATCATCTCCAAGTGATGCCAAAAGTGCAAGAAAGATGTTGGGACAAGTTCATGCACAGTCTTCTGTATCAATACATATTTCAAGTGAAGAGGTAATAATGATTTGAATTAACTTTTATGATCTATATGTTGAAATTTACTGGTCCAATCCAAATAAGAAATGATTGTTCTTCTATTTTATTATAAGATTGGACCAATTCCAATTTGTTCTTCTATTTTATTATAAGATTGGACCAATTCCAATTTTTTACAGTTCTTAAATGCCACAGTTCATGCAAAGTTGTTTGTATCTCTTAGCACAACGGGACGTCACCAGCAAATGCACTTAGTGGGCACTGTACATACCACTGGCTCTTTGGCTTCAGCTTTATTTGGAATTTGTATGTATCCTCCAATACGTACAAAATTTGATTCACGTAAAGGGATTTTAAGGGACACAAACAGTGATAACTCAGAGGAGCTGCAGTGATATTTGATGGTCCTTGTGTCCAACGTGGGAAAATTATAAGCTGGAAAATTATAAAATAAAATTATGGTGACAGTTTATATATTCCATGCTCAAACTCTTAAATTTGGTTGATAATATTATACTAGGCTTACATTTTTTTCAATTATTATTGTGTTATACTTAATGCAAAAATATTAATAATTTAATTTTGTAATATGAGAAAAAAATATTGATGATTAAGAAGAAAATCTAAATAATGAAGGACTGGAAGAATTTTATGATATGGGTGTTAACGAAGATTTTTAAATTTCTTCGTAATGATCACTAATAATTTTTTGTTGACCTTCTCATTAATTTAAATATTTGTTAGAATATTAAGAATGTACTTGACATTACTACTTTGTTGTCATATTAATCTTTAGTATGTAAATTTTTTAATTTCAAATGAACAAATAGATATTTCTTGAAATTTTTAGTTATTACTTAAAATTTTTATGTGTTTTTGTATATTGTATACTTGATTTAAAATTTATAATAGATGAAAGATTAATGTTTTAAATTGTGCATTATTAATGCAACTTTAAAATAAATAAATTAAAAAAAAAGATTAGTATACCAACATTTAAAAAGTGTAATCTATAGAAAAGAATAAAGATTAGTCAACAACTTGTTGGCATATGAAGGTTGCAACTGTTACCTGTAATAAAGAATAGACAACGATCAAAATCCATGACTAAAAGTAAAGGTTAAAAAGGTTATCTATAATAAAGGATATGACTATGGTTCAAATCCATTACTAAAATTAAAAATAAAGACTATTATCTATAATAAAAAATAGACAAAGTTCAAAATTCATTGTTAATATAAAGGTCAAAATCGTTGTCTTTAACATAGAAATAGGCAACAATTTTAATAAATTGTTGCCTAAAATTAAAAAAAAATTATTATTTAAAAGAATAAGTAATGCTCATTAACACTAAATTATTGCCTAAAATTAAAAAGAATTATTATCTAAAAGAATAAGTAATGCTCATTAACACCACACTTAAAAAACATTACTTATCCTTTTGACAATGCTTTTTGAAATTTAGGCAATAATTTTTTATTGTTGGCGTAGGTCAAATGTTGAAGTGTGACTATTGAGTATTAATTAGGATTTTGGTTGGTTATTTATGATACAGACTAACAGCATGCAGTAACATTAACCATAACCAGAGAACAAGGGATGCGTTGCTTCCTATGGTTCAAATAAAAGTTTGCTATTGACCTTATACAATTATTGATGTGTATTCTCCACTTGTACTGTATATAACTCAATATTGATGTGTTAGATAATCATAATATTTACGGTCTTCTATGCCGTGGTCTCCCTTCTCTATCCTTTTTCGATTTCAAATTGCCTGTTTTTCTAGGTTCTCTTATCTTCATTGGCTCCAATTCTAGAGTGTGCAGAAGTTTTCCCTTTTCTTTTTTTTCTTTTGGTTCTCAAAAGATGACAAGGCATATTCCTCAAAAGGAAAGCCGGAAGAAAAATTGAGCATCAATATAGGGAAACGAAGGTTACCTTGACATAGTCCAAAATATACTAGTCCCCAATCGATTGATTAGTGGTCGATAGGCTAATGATTGGCAGAGTTGGTACGGCCTAGATCGTCCCAGTTGAATAGCTACCCCTATAATTGAATGACCTAAAATGTATCAAGGAAGAATCACATGAACCAAATCGTTTCACTAGACTGATGTCAAAAAACGTGATCGGACCAACACAAGCAATATGACAGTGCCAACTACCTAGCAAGATTCCCACAAGCATCTCCAATGCACTGAAGACACATGGTCACATATCATTTGCTTAGAGGCATGCCAATTGGTGTGCTCGACATCTATATATACCACCCAATATTCACTCTTTGGATCATCTTGTTTTACTTTACTTCAAACTCTGCTTGAATACTAACTTAGCCATTAGAGTGTTCTCAGGGACCACTTCCATCATGTACAGTTGACTTTTTATGCTTGCAAGCTTTTAGCTCTCTTGACCTTTACCCACCATTAAGCTTCAATATTATGAGGAGTTTCATTTAGCGCCATCTGTGACTTTCCTAGCCATCTATATCTTCTCATCGATCCTATTCGTAGTCTTCACCCACTCTATCCCCAGGTGAGTGCTACTATCATGAACAAGTCAGCGACAATAATCATTGTGATTGGATGGCTAAGGAAGCTCATTAGATAATGGCTGAACTAGAACATGACAATCTAGCGAAGTAGGTTTATCAGCTCAAGGAGGAGTGTAATGCTTTACATTGCACCCAGGCATGCCTCTATTGACCTCTGGCCCTCTAAGCCTTATTCTCAAGGAAGTTGGTCCGACTATTGCTCTTGTACCTCAAGTGATACTACCCTAATCTATTCATGAACATCAACTTCCATTACCTCCCTTACCTCCCTTGTTGGCATTCTCTGTAATTCCTACAATTCCTTAGCAAGGAATTGCTTACCCACACCTACCTTCTACTTCCTATGTCCCGTTCCCTCAAACCTCTCAAATCTAAATGTCGATTGGACTCTTAGTCCTAAATATTTCCTTTGCTCCACCACACATAGTGGACGTCTGTCACCATTTCCCTTGCACTCACGAGCCATACGATCTAATGAACCTCACCTAAACATCTAGACAATTGTCCTCCTATTAGGAAGAGAGTCATCCTTTCCCAATAGTTGTGATGGCCACTCTACTACCTATTAACTTCAAGTCCCATCCCATATAAACTCTTATGATGGCCCAACTAATCCACAAGAGTTCTTGGAGGCCTTTCAAGCATCAATGTTACTATTATGTGCTCCAAATGCTATAATGTGTAGCGCTTTTACTACAACTCTCAAGAAAGCTTGTCTACAATGGTTCATGACTTTGTTGAAGCAATCGATCAATATTTTATGGAAATTTGTTGACATATTTTCTATGCATTTTGCAACCAGTATGGCACCTTAAAAGACATCTGCCATTTTGGTTAACTTTCAACAGAAACAATGAGAAAGTCTTAAAGAATATTTGGCTCGTTTCAATACATTGGCATTGGAAATTCGGGATCTTAATGAGGGGGTGGTCATGCATCAAATTTGTGTAGGTTACTAGTTAGGTCATTTCTTCCTTTTGTTATCTAAATACCTTGCCACTTCCCTCTTGGAACTCTTAGCCTGATCAGAAAAATACATCAATGAGGAGGAAGTGGAATTCATTTGGCATCATATTGAATAGGCATAGTCTGACAATTTACCCTTTAGAGAGCAACCTTCACATTAAGATAGAGGTCTCTTCGGGGCTAGTTTAACAAATGAGTTATTGAATGCACCAATCAATAGTATTGTGCAAGATGTTTAGGTAGCAGAATTAATGAAATTTCCTCTACAGAAGCAATGCAAATATCCCCTAACAGATAAGTCAAATTTTTGCAAGTTTTATTAGGACTACTAACATCTCACAGATGAATATGTTACTTTGAAAGATGAAATTGAGATGCTTATAAGACATGGTCATCTATCAAAGTATAAAAAATTTCATGCTGGAGAAGGCAACAAAGAAGATAAGGAGAGAGAACAATCTCCTTAACCCAGTGAAATGGATGATAAGTAGGTTGAAGTGGATTCCCTTGTCCTAGGAATTATGAAAATGATTATTGGTGGTTTTGCAAGTAAAGGAGCTTCTAACAATGCTAGGAAAAGTCATTTGCAGGCAATCATGGCAATAGAATGAAAGAACATTATGAGACAATATGTTTCATGAAATGAGATTTTGGAGATATTGACAGGGATCACGATGATCTGATGGTGATTTCGACTTTACTGCATAATTTCATTATCAAATGTATACTTGTTGATCAAGGAAGTTTCGTTGATATTTTATACTTGTATGCTATGGATGTTTTGAATATTCCTAGAAATATGTATAAACCTTGTACATGTGTTTTGGTTGATTCCATAGGGGTACAAGTCTAAGTAAAAGGAATTTTTACTCTAAGATTGATGTTAGGAACCTAACCGTTATGAAAAAATTGGAAGCAATAGGGAGGCGGTCATTGAACCATGTGGGCACTATCATTTCCACCCCTCATTATTCTCCACAGAAGGAAGCAATGGGGAGTTGCAGGCTAATCAGCAAGTCATTTGGAAGTGTTAGATGGCAAGTTTGGCTAAACCTTAGGAAAGCACTAATATAATGAGACTGACGATTAGCATGAAAGGTGAATATCAGATGGTGGATTTTTCCTTATTAGACATTTGACAAGACAATTCTAGCCGTCTGTAACTGGGTTCAAATGTGGAAAAAGTAAAGATTTTCAAGGATAATAATGAGAGAATAGTAAAAATTGGGGCAGATTTATAGAAAATGGAACATGACTAGTTGGTAGAACTTCTACAAAGTTACATTGAAGTGTTTGCCTAGGCACTAGCTAATATGCCTGGAATTGATCCAGAAGTGGCTTGTCACAGACTGATCATACGTGTCAAGGCCGATTGAATTAGAAATTTATAATACCAAAACTACCTAAACTATTTGTAGCATAGGCAATTCTGGGTCGAACCCAAAGATCATTTGTGGATAATATGAATGATATTAGGAGATGTACACTGGGGGGTTTGGCGGAAACTAACTAACATAAACTAACAAAAATAGAAACTAAAACTACAACAAACACATGTAACCAGCCAAAGGAACCAACTAACTTAA
>JANHAO010017932.1:0-13791 GCA_026873985.1 Saraca asoca
CATTGTATTGAATATTATGAAGTATTCAATGATAATGAGTTTGATTTTTATTTCCCTTATGTGTGAGTAGATTTTCATTCTAGGACTGGGAATAACCCAATTATGGTTCCTTGCTGTTATTGATTGTTTTCTTATTATAATTAGTTGGTATCAATTGATTTAACTATTATGCCTGCTAAGTTTTTGATAAAATATTTGGCCACTATTTTGTCTGATTTTAGGTAGATAGTTGAAGTACCAAAAGGAAAAGATTATCATCGGAACCCTAACAATTGAATAAGGAAATTTTAATCACGAAAGTAGATTAAGTTTCTTTAGGAATGAATTAGTTAGCATTGATCTTAAAGGGCTTAAATTAATCCAAACCATGAAAGTAGGTTCAACTAGGTTAATTTAAGTACTATAATTAGACCTCAAAAAAGGCTAGTAATTAACTTAGGGTAAACCATCCTCAATTATCCAAGTAATTGCAATAGAAAGGATTTATATTATTTGTTAAAAATCATAAGTGTGGTGAACCCTAATCCTAGGCTTTTATAATTGAACTTCGTTTATTAATTCAGTGCTGCGCTTTTATTAATCTTCTTTAATATTTTCAATACTCTTATTTGATTTAGAAAACTTAAATTGCAAACTATAGTGGTTGATAGCGAGATCCTTGTGGGATTCGACCCATACTTGCCGGTGTCTACTACAACTACATCGTGCGCTTGTAGAAAATATACATTAGGTAGCCTTCGAAGGATGAGTTTAACCATGTTCTCATAGTCTTCAAAGTGTGCTAGACTAACTTCCCTAACTCTGTAAGCTTCGATCTCTCTCATGAGCCTGATGTTCAACATAGGAGCGAGCTGGTAGGAATGAAAAAGATCATTGTCGAATCTCAGATCGTTTTTCAGATCGCTTATTGTTGTGAATCAGTCAAGTACCTTAGCCTCTTTAACTTCTAATGTTGGCTTCTCCTTGCCAGCCCTAACTGCATAAAATAAGACAGAATATAAAAAATGATAATATAAATTCATGATAACTTGCTTAACCTCAACTCGCTTACCATGTGTTAAAACAAAATCAAAGCTACGAAGAGGATGCAAAGATGGGCACAAAACGTAGAACCAATAGGTCTTATAATTCCCTACATTTGATTTTCCCTTAGCATCCCTCCGAGGCAAAACTTTCTTGAAATTGATGTGCTGAGTCGAGAGGTCATAAATCCCATCCGGATAGCCCGTACTCCTAACACTATAGAGGTGGCACAAAATTCTTGCAGATGGTAGGGGAAGATTACTTCTCAAGTACGTAAGTACAAGAGAAGTGAGTTAAGAATAGGAGTTTGAGGTTAGTTGGAATTGGCAGAGCTTCAATCTATTTAACAAATTAATGATGTACGGGTGAATTGGGAACCTAAGCCTAGCAGTGAGATGCTGGGTACTAACGGCAATAAATCCTCGAGGAGGATAGGATGCATGGTCACCAGGAGAAGGTACTATAAGACGGCAACCTTTAGGGAAGCGGTAATGTTCAACTATGTTCTGAAGTTCATTCAGTTCGACGGTTGAAGGGTAATGATTAAAGAACAAGCAATCTGAAGAACTCTCAGTGACCCGCTGCCCCTCACTGGGGTTAGGTCGAAGAATAGGTCGTTCAGCAATCTCACCGTTCCTAGAGGTCACTTCAACCGAAGTGAATGCTAGCTCCTCCCTTCAAGCTAGGGAATCAGGCTTATCATCACTTCCTACTTGGTGACTTTGGCATCTATAAATTGCAACCATCTACATGGAAGGACAAATAGTCAAGTCGCTTCAAACAGACCATATTAGAAAAGCTAAAGCTTCTCTTTACTAGGCAAAAAATTTCCTATGCAGCAGATCATACACGCCTCGAGCCATCATATCAGAGACCCAAACTATTGAAAAACTTGGGGGGATAACCGATGAAGCCTATCAGATTACTAAACCCAGAAAAGACTAAAAACTAAACCTAACGATCTACAGCTCGAAAAACAACAAACAATTTTTTAGCAGCCTAAAAAAAAGGATGGCATTCGCCATCGGCCCTGGCAGCATGATACCAGAAACTCATTAAATAATGGCATTTTAAAAGGAAAAGTCCTGAGAGGGCTTACCATGGCAAAAAATGAATCAAATTTTAGAATGGATGGAGACGAAATGGGATTCTGAATGAAACGATCAACCTACAGCAACAGTAGTGGCAAGACCAATGAAGCAGGAAAGTGAGGCTAAAAGTAACTTCTCAAGAGCTCGTGAGGCAGAAAGTCAGTTCTCAAAAGTGAGAGAGAAAAGAGAGGTTTCCCATCAAATATGGCCCTAATGGCCCAGTCGTTCGATTTAAAGACTAATCAACTGCCCATAATCTGATGGTCCAAAAAATGACCGAGCTCAGCCATCGTCATACTAGCAGCCATAGGAAAGTATGCACAATTAATGCAGTAATGATGGAATGGGCAAATGAAGTGACAAAACAGAAATCAAAATGACAACATGACTCATTGCAGTCTCCAACTTTACCAGTAAATTACAACTCCTAGTTTGCAAAGTAAACTAAGAGTTGGGAGACTAATGTTATGAATATTTTCTGATACTGCACAAAATGGGCTGATAGAGACATAACATTAGACAAGTCCAAACGAGGAAAGCCCAACCTGCCCCGAAGCTAAGATCGCTCAAAGGCACCAGATTGCCCGCTACAAGTTTAGAGCACAAAACGAGGCAAAGGCCCCAGCTAGCTAAGAAACAAGCACCGGCTCGTATAGCCAACAGTTCATCTTGCTCAAGCTTGCATCGCCAAATGCGAGCTCGACATCGTTGGCCGAAGACCAGTAGCGACCCTAAATCAGGAGTCCCAACTCGTGGGACGCGACATCTCGCCCAGCTAAAAGCTCACTACGAGTGAACCTGAAGCATGCACCTTCTCAGACTTGACTTGTAGGGCCAGTCTGCAATAAGCAGCTAACAGGGGCCCACTGGTAGAAAGCAATCTATAAAAGCCGGCTTGTAGTTTGCAGAAGCCATACTTGTCAAATACATTTATTATTTGATGTAACAGATTTACAGCTTAGTAAATTACACTTGTAACCTCCCAGCTTCTATAAATAGGAGGGGAGGGAGATCATTGTAAGGGAGGGAGGAAAAATACATATTATAATTCTGTTGAATTTTTCATAGAAATAAAATAATGTCATGGACGTAGGGATCAATATTGTTTGATTTTAGCCGAATCACGTTAAAAAGTTTCTGGTGATCATCTTGTTCTTCCTCCTTCTCCTTGTTTTAATTGTTTCCCTACATTTCTGCAATTGGAATGCAGTTTGGGGATACAAGAACAGTTCAAGTTGACTGAAATTTGGGGTTGAACCAAATGTTATCGTCAACAGGTTGTGTTAAGAATAAATGTATTTTTGTGTGTAAGTAAAAGCAATATTCATGTAGAATTCATTTCACAAGATTTAATACTAATATACAATAAAAACTTAATTATAAATGATTTTAAATTTTATAATATAATGGCACAAAATAAAAGTAAAAAAGTAAATTATAAATGTAATAAAATTATAAAAATTGAAATATCTATTATCATCTCGTATTGATTAATTACACATTCTTTTCTTTTTATTGAATTTGTTTTTAATCCTTTTTAGACAAGACTAATATATCTAGTAAAAATGTTAAATTTATATTTATTTCTCTCCCTCGAACATCAATCCTGGTTTATATTACAGGGTTTCGGTAGAATAGAATTTGGTTTAACCAAATCTTGTATTCCACAATTTTTTATAATGTTTCTACTCCCTTGTTAAAGGTATTAATTTTCAAGACAATCAATTCAACTAATTAATTTAAGCAACTCCAAGATGCGGACAACCCAGATTTTGCCATACATGCATGCCTTCATTTTAAAGACCGAGATGCTTTTAGATGAGGTTACAGAAAGCAATACAAAAATCTTATCTATGATAAGAAGAGTATTTTGTCACGGTAATTAATGTATGTTTTGTTATGCCCTCCTTATATCTCTAATTGAAATGTCAATGCAGTACCGGTTGCATTTCGTTTGTTTGCACGGAACTTGATTCATATTCAATCCACTTTGTTTTAATTGGTTAATTATTTTTGATATTTTTTTAATTATTAAAATATTTTTTAAAATAATTATTGAATATCAATATTTATAAAATAAAAGACAAGGATAAAACGAAAAGTAAGAATAAGAGAAAACAAGAGCGAAATGATGGATAGAGGGAGAATATAAAGATAAAGGGAGAAAGATGTGAGAAAGAAAAATAGGAGAAGGAGGGATAAAGAAGGGGAGAGAGAAATAGAAAGGTGAAAGAAGAGAGACAATGAGGTAGAGAGAGAGAAAAAAAAGAGAGAGTAGAGATAGAGAAAGAAGTAAGAAAAGTATGGAATATTAGAAAGAGAATGATAAGAGAGAGAGAGAAGGAGAGAGAGAGAGAGTACAGAAAAAAAAAAAAGAATGGAAAGCTGAGAAATTATATAATATAAGGTTTGAGAAAGTGAAAGTGATTTTTTTTTTAATGGAGAGGAGATATAACTTTCTCTTAAATATATTATTATTATTATTATTATTTTTATTGATCAATTTTTTCATTGGTTCTAAACAAAGAAAAATTAGAAAAATAATTTTTAGAAAAATATTTTCCTTCCAAACAAACAAACAAACTCAAATTCTGTTTGTTTTGTCAGTATTTGGAAAATTGTTTTTTATAATGAAAAAGGAAATCACTTACTTTAAAATATACTATTATTTTTTGTTAATTAGAATTTATTTTTTGTTAATAAACTTTTTTATTGACTCTAGACATAAGAAACTTGAAAAAGTGATTTTTTTTTAATTATGATTAATGTTACTTGCACTCCTTGCATTAGCTCCCTATTCACTCTCCTTTCGAAAGAAAACCTTTTTTTATTTACAAAAGGAAAATATGAGCCAATAAATTTTCTTGATATAAAAAGGAAATAAGGAAGAAGTGAATACAAATAGTACAAATAATATTATTCTACTTATGATGAACACATATTTTTGAGTGAATAAGTTTTTCCTGATGATCCAATTAAGTTTTCTTCTCTAAATAATATTTAAACAGCTTCTCTCATATTTGAGAATTTTTGTAATCTTAAATATTAATATAGGAATTCAAATAATAAAAATTCTAAGTGAAATTATCCATAGTTCAAATAGAAATAAAAAATGACAAACAAAGACAAGCATTTTTTTTCCTGAGAGGCTTAAGCCCACAACATAGAAAGAGGGCTGTAACAAAAAGTCCATTTGAAAAACAGCCCAACTTGTTATCCGCTTAACCGTCTAAAGCTCCGGAGAGTGAGAGAGAATAATGGAAGGGAAAAAGAATGGGTACCCCCAATAGCAACCAAGTCCTTCTGCGACTAGGAGAGCAAGCGAAACAGAGCACAGCAATAGAGAATCTGAAAAGGGAAGAAGGAAGAAAGCGAAGGAGACAGAGATGTTCTTCTTCTTTGTTGGAGGCTTAGAGCAACAGCTGGGTAAGGTGCTGAAATCTGGTGCTGGCAGGTGCATAAACTGTGGCTCACCAGCTGATCTGGTCGAGTACCAGAAGGTTCTCAAGTTGTTTTTCATTCCTGTTTGGCGGTGGCCGGGGAAAGAGCCTTTAATGTATTGCAATAATTGCAAGTTATTGTTTCCTCAATCCTACTCCTTGCCGCCTACAACCGACGCGTCGTTGCCACCATCTGCGGCGGTTTCCGATGTCCTACGGTGCCGGTTTTGTGATCGGGCTGTGGACGCTGACTTCAGATTCTGCCCCTCCTGTGGCTCCGAACTGTAATAGCTCTTGCTAGTGCTTTTTCTGTAAGGTTTTTGGTTTTTAATGGTTGTAAATGAGGGGTTCTGGACTGGTTGATACTGTTAGTCTAATAAAGCTGTGATTTTGATCTGGTGTTTTCTTTTTCCAGTTTTTATCTGGTTTTGAACTATTTAGATAAAGTTATGATGCATTCTGTTTTATTCAAATAATGGATTTGCCATTTGAAATACTTCATTTCTTGTAATGTGAGTTTTATCATTAACTACTAAGACCAGAAGTAACTTGTACCATTCATCTTTCATCATCGTTGTGTTTAAGAGAGAATCTGGACAACTGGAAATGGAATTATAAATGTAAATTAAAATATAATATAAACATTACTATAAGATATGAATTTGTAACCCCAAATTAATGAGCAGGGGCTTTTAATCATCATTTAACTGAGGTGATATATCGCACAACAGAGGCCTCTGTTACAAGGTGAGGTTAAGCCATCTTTTCGGATGGTTGGGGATATCAAAAGTGGAAGGCGGAGAGTGAAAAAAATTGGATTTGACACTCTACTAAAAAATAACAAGTGTACAGTTCCTGTCATTGTACAAAGGAGCTTGAATGAGTAGACAGCCTCAGATCAATCCAACAGTTTCCGGATGGCTTCATAGGGACGTCTTTGAGAAAAAGCCAAGGAAAGCCAATCTGCAATTCAGCTTTTCTATTGCAAGATTTTCCAATAATTAAAATCTAAGAAGCATCAATGACTCACGAGCTGTTTGATCTTTATTTACTTCTTCTATGTGCTGAAGGGTAGTTGTTTGGCTCCTCGCTCCAAGGCATCTCTCCATAGCCTGTACCTTACCCCAAGCTTGTCATAAGATACTGGGGAATTCCACACATTTGCACCATTGTTCATCCGCTCTTGCTGGCCTACCACTAGCCGTAGGTCTTCATTCAAAACCTTTCACATGTGAACATCGTGTTAATGGGGGCTGAAAAGGATAACATCTTAATAAACTTTAGGACACAAATACATATGACGAGTTGTATTAGATTGATATTAGGTATATATCTCTTATTTCCAGTGGTATGAATATGTTCTGGATCTTCTTAGAACTGTACTGCAGTTTCTTTGCATCCTCTTTAAACTTAAATACCTTGGACTATAATGATATTAGCGACAAAATCTGTTTTGTCCTTCAAAGAATGACCTTCCTTCCTTTTTTGTCCTCCCTTGCTCAAATATGAGTAATAATGCATTCATCAAACACTTTACCTGTTCTGCAAAATGCCTCCATAGATATTGAATAAAGGGAATGTGCTTAAGCAGAGGTGCGAAATCTAGCGACATTCTGTACAGCAATCTTGTTTTTTGTTTTGATGATGGTAAGCAGACATGAAGTTGGTGAAGGTGTGTAGCACACTGCTGGGTGTTTTGTCCCTCTAGTTTCCCAGGCTTCGAAATTCCAATGGTTGACAGAACCATGCAAGGTGGTCGAAATTCCATATCAATAGGATAGGGGTCCCAGTATCCTCGCAGGCCAGACGACGGTGTCAAAAATTTCACCAAGCTGCAAAGTCCAAATACAAGCTAAGAGATTGAGTGACGTGGTATTCATTTCATAATAAAATGTTCAAAAGCTGGAGTTTGGTCCATAATAACAGTTGAGTATGGAAATATAGCACACACTACATAATGGTTCATGAATGCAGAATCCGATAAAAAATACGGCACTCCAATGAATAAAATAGACAGAAAAAGGCAAGAGTGAGTTCTCATAACAAATTAAATATTATGAAGATCCTAAGTCTTAACTTATATCAGTTTTCAAATCACGTTAAGATTTAATGGAAGAAACAAAAACAAACCTTGGAACAGTCCACCCCTTAGCAAACGTTGAAGTGTGAGTAAAGGGGGCATGAGCAAGATCCAAAAGGTTGTCCAAAAGTAACCCATGTTCTACTGGAAGCTCCATAACAATCTGTCAGACGCAAAGAGCCACCAAGTAAGATGACAAGGTTCTTACAATTAATAATGCCATCAATTCTTGCTTCTTGCATTATAATACTTAAATGGCATACCTCGGCATGGATTTGAAACCCGGAAGGAGGTAGTAAAGATGGAAGGGTAGCAGTTGGGGGATCATCACCAGGCCAAATCCAGATCATCCCCTCTTGCTCATAACATGGCACTGACTTTATCTTCACATTTAACAGCCGAGTAGATGGCATCTTCTCACATTTTCCATCAGTTGTATATTCCCATCCTGATATTCACCCATAAGGCAACTTTCAGAATTAAGAGTTTGCAAGTATCAGTTCACATATATCTGTGTCCTGTGTTATTTATTATTTCACCTCCACATGAAGAAGCCATTATAACTGAGTTTTTAGGACATTACTATGTTACTAATGCAGCTTCCCTTCAGAAAGTGCATGGAATTTCATTCTTTGTATGAGTGACTACTAACCATGATAGGGGCATTGGATACGACCCTCATTTACAGAACCAAGGTGCAAAGGACATGCCCTGTGTGCACATGTATTCTGGACACATCCAGGTTTCCCATCTTTCCCTCTAAAGATAACCCAAGGTTCCTCAAAACATTCTATTGGGATCTGAAATTGAAATGGAGATACATTAATATGAGAATTCATTGTCAAATAACTTGCTAAAAAACAGGTTTTTATTCAGGATTGCCTCTTTTCTGGCATACATCATCACAAAGAAAAAATGAAGGAAACATAAAAAGGAAATTAAAAAAATGGTGAAACATCTTCATTTCAATGAGTCAAAAAATACCACAAAAGGGCATTTTAGTAGTATCATTCAAAATCCAATTGGGTGAGGTCAAGTGGTTAGTGGATGTGTGAGGATTAAACATAATGTATATCAAAACTTGTGCCAAAAGGTTTATCTACTTCACTCTTATTTGATGAAAGAAAATGTTCCAAGGTGATACCATAGCAGCTATCCGGTTGATTTGTATTTATTTAAATTGGGGATAACACAAATACAGTAGGTAAAAAAGAGCAAGTAGTACAACTCAAAGAACTAACTTACCATCGTATCATCCTTAAGGTCAGTCGAGAAAGCAACAGGGTACCAGAAATTCTTCAAGCGGGGATGGTAGGGCTGAACCGGACCTGATACATCCAAGCTTTTCCTTGGCATCCTTCTCTTTTCGGTGCCCACAGATTGTGCTGAACTACTAGGAGAAGGGGTTGTCTGGTCAAGTACGGTTGTGCTTCTGTCTTGCAACAGCCTATCATTCACCAATTCCTCCATGTAAGCTAGTTTATCTAAGGCAGTTGCAACCCTTGCTTCAGATATATGAACCTGTTGTTCAATAAGTTTAATTCCTTGTGCACATAGCAAGTTGGACGAATTAAATATATTACAGTTTCATGCAGTGCTGATTAGTCTAATGCCTCTAATATTCTGTACCTGTCTGTGTGCTTGTGCTAATTCTTCCTGCAACTCTGCTAGCTCCTTCTTCATGGTGCCAATTGACTTATAATCACGAGCTAGAGGATTCAGAACTTCCACTACCTACAACCATACATTTGGATGTATTAATCAGCCATGTACTGAAATACATAGCTCAAGAAGTGCAGAGGCGATGTTCAAACCAGAAAGGATCAATGAATATCATATAATAATTCATTCAAGCATCAAACATTATTCTAAAACTCATCTCTTGTTCTATAATGACTAGAGAAATCAGTTGAATCTTGAAACCTTTTCATGGAGGAGCATGATGGTAAGCACGTCTTGCCTAGCCCGCCAATCACAGTACTGAATATCATATCTAGCTACTTCTAGGGCTTGATATATATCCAGAAACTTTCCTTTATACTGTGGGACTTTTCTTCTCGGATCCTCCACATCAAAGATCGCACTCCATGCATTCTTCTTCTCTAGCTCTTCTCCAAAAACAGCAAACACCCTAACTCTTCCTTTTAAACCCTGAAATTCAATATGGAGACAACAATGTAAGATACATAAGATAACTGAACCGTGCTTAATTAAGGTTGTAGAGGCCAGAAAATATAGCCTCTAGTCGATAAATTTATGGGGTTACCTTGTTATATTAACTTACCATAGCTACAGGTTTCATGAGCCCCAGAGGTAATCAGTAATATAACCCAGTAACCCAAAGGAAAACATATACCCTAATGCCAGGCATTACACAGTATTCCACAACTTAATTAACAAAATCAACCACTCATACCAAGTTTTCACCTTGAACTGAATTGTGCCTCCAAATTATTGAAGAAACCCGACTAAACTTATGGAAATTAGGATCAACAAGTTTCTCTTCAAATTTAGCAGACACCCAGATAAGTTCAAGACAAAACAAATAATAATAGATAGCCTACCTTCCCTAAGCACCATTAAATTTGAACTTAATGTCATTTTCACCGGTTTACTTCAAAAAACAAACACTTAAGCAAACTTACTTGCAGGCAAGGTGAAAAAGTCGGTATCTTTTTAGTGTAAAGCTTAGCTGATGATCTGCAAAGAGAAATTGGCGAAGAAAGAACAGCAGCAGTGGCTATGGCGTTCATGGCTGTCCGAAGCTGACCGTGAGAAGAGGAAGAGAGAGAAGAGACGTGAATAACATTAGTGGGAGGGAGTTGTTTTGTGGATTTTGTTGATAAGAGGCTGGTGTATCGCGCGATCTCCGCTGGCCTTCTAAGGGTAGCCACGTGGACGAGCGCGGACTCCTTGCTTTCCCGAGTGGCACCTCCTCCTTCCACATGCTTATATGGGGCTCCGAGAGTTTCTTGCAACTATGGGGCCCAGACAACTTGCCAGCTCGGATTGGAGAAGATATCTTGTCTATCCTGTCCGTGTTTGGTTTTTGGTCGTTTATGGAGTTTGGTGTTTGGAGACATTAAAAAAAAAAAAAAAGAGAGAGGGAAATTAAATATTGAAAGTGTTTTCAAATGTTTTTATTTTATTATTTTTAAAAATAATTTTTTAAAAATAATTTTTAAAATTTATTTTTTAGAATCAAAAAATAAAAAATTTATTTAAATATAAATTTTAAAAATAAATATTTTCTTTATTTTTAAAGATAAAAAAATATATTTAATATTATTTATAACTTTATCATTAATAAAAATAAATATTTTTTTTATTTTTGAAAAAAATATAAAAATAACTATATATAAAAATAAGAAAAAATATCATTTTACTATTTTTTAAAAATTATTTTTCAATTACATTTTTAAAAAATAATTTTTAAAAACAGGTTATTAAATAAATTTTGTTTATTTTTTAGAATAAAAAAATAAAAAAATTACTTTTAAAAATAAAAAAATAACTTCCCAAACAATCTCTAAACTTTGGGTGGTGATCGCTTTTAGCCTTTGGGGGAGAGAAATTGAAGAATAATTATACATGTATTTAATTATGTTAATTTAATTATTCATTTTTTAAGAGATGGTAGAATATGTGAAGGAAATTTTATCTTATTTTTGTCAAATATGTAATTAATGATGATTCATAAAATGAATATAAAAATAAATTTCACTTTCACATGTGTAAATTAACATGATTCTGATCACATTTTAAAATAAAAAATTATTTAATTTAGTTGGATTTGGGTAAATGAGATATACAGACTAGATATCATTGGTCCACGTGTCTAATAACAAAATTTGGTATTTGTTGTTTTGCTGTTGTGCTCCATGCATGAGGTTGGAGAGGAATATGCTTATATTCTCTCTCTCATTTGTTTGGCATATTATTGTTAGAGTAAATACCGATTTTGTCATTTAAACATCAATTCAATATTTACACTTATTTGATCACACTCAAAATAAGTTCTTCAATTTATTTTTGTTTGAATTTTTAATAAAATTATTAATATGATAATTAACTTATTGCTCTGGTAATGATATAATACTAATATTTGATAACGTATTCAACACTTCAGTTCTAACAAACTAGTTATCATATGAATAATTCTATTAATGATTTCAACTTAACGGGAGTCTGACAGAGGGAATTGATTCGGTGAAGATATCAACTACTTTGATATGAAAATATTTTTAAAAACTTAATTCAACTTATAAAAAAGATTAAATTTAATTCTTTTTTTTAGATTAGACTAATACAAATTATGTCAGCGCATATGAAAATAAGAGCAGTAGTTTACGTGTTATGCTTGTTTTATATAATATTTTGAACTCAATTCATAACATTAGAATAAGATGACTTTAAAAATAATAAAAAATATAATTGTATCACTAAAAATGGAAAGAACATTTGACTTGGAAAGCTTTATGGCCCGTTTGGTATGCTGTATAAGATAAGGCCTGATAAAATTTTAATACTATACAATATTTGATATGACATTATATAAAATATTGTATTGTATAATATAATACTCTATTATGTTTGGTGATGTACTGTATAATACTGAATAGGATAAAAATTAATCCTTTTGACAAAAATACTCTTTACTTAAAAATATACTATATTTACTTAAATTTGTCATGTTATATTATTTTTTAAAGAAATAAAGGTCTTATGGTCTAAAAAAAAATAAAAAGAAAAAAAACTCAATGACCTCATGTATATTCATGTTTATTTACTAAAGAAAAAAGAAAACATACAAGGTTTGTATATAATTTCATACTTAACTAAATTCATCAAGTATGCAAAAGAGACCACCATAGCTAGGGGTTCTACAAATACCACTAAATTATAAATACCATCAAGTTTTAACATCAACTATTATAAAATTTGAGTACTGCAAATTGAAATCTACTAAATATTGAAGTCTACTTCTAGTTTTGTCACAAACAATATTAGTTATCTTCAAGCAAATCTTTCACAAACTGAACTTTATGTTCACCTTGAAACCCCCAAAATAAATGCACTAGGGGGAGTTTCTGAATAAGTAAACGATCAGCCTTATTGTGTTCTTGAGATGTGAGGTCCTCCAATTTCATCAATTCATCAGTAATAGCTCTTGAACAATTATAAAAGTCTTTCACAACTTTCACACCTTCAGCCATACACTTACACTCTTAGCCATGACACCCATCCTATCAGCAGATTTTCCAATAACTTTCACAAGCTTATCAACAAACTTATCTATACTAGTAGCCAACACATTCTCTACTCTTGACTTTTTTCGCACTCGTCGACCTTCAGAATGAGTAATTTTTGCTTTTCTCTTACTTTGGTTCACAGACATTGATTGAGTGACATCTTGAATGTAATCGTCGCTCAACCCAATAACTTGCTCTAGAAGTTCTATAGTGTGTTCTTCATTGTCTAGATCCTCAAGTATATCACCAGGAGCTTCAGCGCTTTTTCCAGTAGCACGATCCTTTCCAAAGATGACCAGCAATCGATCATAGTAAGGAAATGCTTTAACCCTATAGTTCTTCAAGTTTGCGTCTTTCTGCATACATAAACAAACATAATTGTCACATTAGGTAGCCAAAGTAAACAAAAGGAAAAGGACCATATGATACATTTAAATAAAAAAAATTAGAGAACCTTATGAGCTTGGATGTAGGCATTCCACACATAATCACTGTAAACTAAAATCTTCTTATTCACATCATCTCATCCAAAGCCACTTGTGTTCAGCATGTCATATATATTACCATACTTTGTTTTAAGCCTTTTCGTGATTGACTCAATATGTGATTTCACCTTTATGCCTGTTTCAGGAAACTTGGCCTCCATCTTCTGTTCCAACCATTTGAAAGTACTATTTTTAGACCGTCCAGCATCAGCCCTTTTGTTTAGGGCAACTACCTCCTCTAAGAAACCTAGTAGTGTCTTAAACTCTTCATCACTCCAACCTCTACGTTCTTCTTTAACTTTGCTAGCTTGTTGAGTGCTTTCAGATGCTATACTTATCAAATATATGAACAAATAATACAAGTGTAGAAAGCAACAACTAAATCAATAGGACAAATAAATAAAATTCAATAAAAATACA
>JANHAO010017933.1:0-13806 GCA_026873985.1 Saraca asoca
CATGTGTAGGGTTTTGGTTTTATAAAGCTTGAGCTTTCTGTGTGACATTGGGGCTGGGGTTGGTTGAGGACAAGCAAAATCAAATACAATGACTCGCATTTTGGTACCACGGGGTTCCTCTGGCAGTTCGTCTTCAAACCCAAGCCGTTCTTCCTTGCCTGGCTCTTCATCAGCTCGGACAGAGCCTCAGGTTGTTCCAGTTCCTTCAGCTGTGAAGGATGAGGAGACTGCGGAGGAGGTGTCAGAACTAGTTGCTGGTGATGAGCTCTTGGAGTATCCTGAGACTAGTGAAAGTAAGGCAAAAAGTGATGACCTCTTGATTGAAACCTTTCATCATGAGCAGAATGACCCTTCCATTGATGAAAAAGCTGATGTTGAGAAAGCTGTGAAAGAGGAGGTTGCGGGTCCACGGGAATTAATGAGAGGATTGAGTGGAATAAGAATATCAGAAAAACTTCCATCAGAAAATGAAGCATCAAGTGGGGATTCTTCAGGGATTGCAGGGGGGAGTTCACTACCCCCGCCACCTCCTGTCCCACCTCCTAGGCCTTCAGCAGCTAACTTGAATTCAAGGAGAAATATGTCATGCAATTCAAATGCTGTCCAAATAGGATCATCTAGAAGACCATCTCAGTGGCCTATTGTTTCTTCTAGGACTTCACCTGTTGGATCGCGGCCTTCTTCTCCCAGGTCTCATAATGAAAATGAAGGTTACAATAGTGCTGACGAACAGAATCCATGCTTTGTATCCTCTTATGATGACGTAGTAAGTTTATAATTACACTGGTTTTAATAGTAAACAAATCTTATCTGTTCCCTCTGACTTCATTGACATGGTTCTTTATATTGACTTAAATGAATGGGAAATTTGTTAATGAACTGTTGCTCCTAAAAATTGCTGGTTATGCTTTTTGACAATTATTTGTTGTGGGATAGCCTCAAGAAAATATTAGATGAAGAATAAGGTAGGTCGTTTGGTCATATCCACATGTCATAATAGACTTGCCACAACAATATAGGAGCCATCAAGTTGACTAAACCATCTAGCTTTCTTGTATCAGTTGTAGACACAAGCTCACAGTTGCATCATGACCTTATAGTTGTCAACTAGGTCTTACTCCTTGTTGAATATATATTCTAGTTGTAAGCAGTTTGTTAAGTTACACATGATACATGTTTATCTATTACACTGGATATTATAAACCATCAATACCTTTAGGTTTCTAATGGTATATTGTAATTTCTGTCCAGAGTTATTTCAACATCTTAAATTTTTTTCATTTGCCTAGTAATATAATGAGTTTAGTTTATTTTTTCTATTAGAAGGGTTCTCCATCTTGATATCTTCATTTTGTTGCTTTATAGCATTTACTGAGATATTCCTTAGGTATTGAATTGATGTTGACATGTATGTCAGGAAAGAGAGCGGCAATTTGAAATTGATATAAGAAGATCAAAAGGTTATGAAGTAAAAAGAATGATGGAGGATGGAAATTGTCTTTTCCGGGCAGTGGCAGATCAGGTTTATGGGGACCCTGAAGCCTATGATTTGGTCAGACAGATGTGCATAGATTATATGGTACGGTAACATCTTATGGTGATTTTTTTAGAGAAAGAAATATTAATCATGCATCTGTATGTAAATTTGTACATAGCTGAAGACCTACTTCTACGTAAGGTGATAAGGCCTGTTGGTTATCCTTTTATGAGGTGTTGTTTCGTTGTGTATTGATTTTAATGGTGCTATTCACATACAAAGAGTCTGAATTGATCCCTATGTTATAGTTCTCTTTAGCATTTGTGGTTTTCAATGCTACTTAATGTATTGCATATGGAGGAAAGCCATGAACTATGGGTTATATAATGTTGGTTCTCTCTGATTTTATCAAAATCTCATTGGTGATCTGAGTACTTTGTTATCATGGCTTCAGAGGACATAAAGATTGTATTTTGGATGCAAAGAATAATATTACTAAGTATCTCTTTGGGTGGTTCATCAATAGTAATTCTTCCCTGTGCCTTTAGTGTAGTACTTTTAGCAGCATGAGTCTGCTTCCTGGATAATGCTTGCTCACATACATTGATCACACTTTTACTGAAATTCAGAATAATTACTTTTTATATCTCCAGGAGCGAGAGAGAGACCATTTTTCTCAGTTTACAACAGAGGGCTTCACCTCGTACTGTAAGAGGAAGAGAAGAAATAAGGTATGCCACAGTTTAGTTTGTGAAGCTATTGTTTCTTCATTTTATGGCATTGACGAACTTTTGCTTATCCTGCTTGGCAGGTTTATGGAAACAACATGGAGATACAAGCATTATGTGAAATGTATAACCGGCCTATTCATATATACTCCTATAGTACAGGTACAGCTTCTGTCGTAGAAGGAGTGATTTTGATGGCTATGATTGTCATTAGTGAGTAATGCACTTTTTAGTAACACAATTTATCAATGCAGAACCTATCAATATCTTCCAGGGAAGCTATAATACTGACACGCCACCCATTCGACTGAGTTATCATCATGGAAATCATTACAACTCCCTTGTTGACCCACGACGCTTGACAATTGGTGCTGGACTTGGGTTCAGCTGTCTTCGTGGGGTTTGTGCTTTGCCATTGTTCTATCTGTCTTGCCACACTTGCATTTTTCCCCTGTGCTATATGTAGATAAAACATGGGGTACTACCAACAGCAATTGAAACAAGTAAAATGGATATTATATCATGTGTGGAAGCTTTTAGAATACCTGATGGATTTTAGGAGGATCTTGGAAACAGACCCTTAATTTGAGAAATTGACTCATTATTATGTTCATCAATATGTTTGCCAATGGTTAATTTTACATTTGTTATTTATAATGCAGACAAATGTTGACAAAGATCAAGTCAAGGCTGCTATTAAAGCTCAACAAGATCAACAGATTGATAATGTGAGTATTTAAAGTTTCCATATCAAGGACTAGAAGGTTTTTGTTGTCAATGTGCTAAGCCTGTCTGTCACCAGGCCCTTTTAGCTGAGGGACGATTTTACTCTGATCTTGAGCTCACTGAGAAGGAAATTGAACGTATGGTGATGGAAGTGTCACGGGCGGAGTATCTTGCAGATGGCACATTCAAGCAACATCTTGGCTGCAGAGAATCCTCTACCTCAACTGCTGAGCCATCATCTTCTGGGGCAAGTGAGTAATTGTAATCAACTTTATATGAATTGGCTATTGCTTTGAAGTTTGCTACAAGTTCTTAAAAGTTGAACAGACCTAAAACCATAAATGAAGTAGAACACCTGAGCATGCATTTTTTACATTTGTTTTTCTCTATCTTGGGCATTGTATCTTAACCTGACACCGTATAGCCATGAGATAGATTTATGGCTGACTATGTATTGATACATGTTGCAGGATCATCCAGCGCTGATTGCAAGATGGAATGCGGGAAAGAGCAAGACTGTAATCTGAGCAGCAGTATGCAGATGGTGCTATCAATGGGATTCAGCTACCTGCAGGCAATTGAGGCTTACAGCATATTTGGAGATGATGTTGATTCTATGGTTTGCTACCTATTGGAAACTTGCAGTAGCGGCAGACGGAAAGGCAAGGCCACCGAATGAAAGACAGAACTAATAATAAATCAGGGAAGACAAATATGGGTTACAATTTGTATTGAATCGTGCTCCAATTTTGGTGCATGTTAAAGAAACCATTGCTACTTACAAGATATTTCGTAGAAATTTAGGTCTCAGACCTCTAAATAATAAATTTCTTTTATCCACGTACTCGCTCATATAATTTCTTATCCTGCAACAGGGGTCTAGAGCGGCACATGTCTGCTCCTTGCCGCCTGCATCTCGCATTTGTATTGCGGTCGGTTCTTGTCTGATTAAATTTAAAACTGTCAAGGGCATGATTGAAAGTACTTTCAGTTGTTTTTGTTTTATTATTTTTAAAAATAATTTTTTTAAAAAAAAAATTTGTTTGAATATAAATTTTGAAAATAAGTATTTTTTTTATTTTTGAAGATGAAAAAAATATATTTAATATTATTTATAATTTTATCATTAATGAAAATAAGTTTTTTTTTTATTTTTAAAAAAAATTAAAAATAATTATATATAAAAATAAAAAAAATAATATTTTACTGTTTTTTAAAAATTATTTTTTAATTACACTTTTAAAAAATAATTTTTGGTTTACAAATAGATGTTTTTGTTTTTGTAAAACAGAAAAATAAAAAAATTATTTTTAAAAACAAAAACATAGTCCAAACACCCCTAGATCACTTGATCTACAAGTTAAAAATCCACTCATTAGCTTAATAAGTATTGAACAGAATTCACATTAGCCAAATATTAGTACTTGTTACTTAATGAGAAAATATTAATTCAACGTTATTTTTGTTTGTTGATAATCGTGATGCACCCAAAAATATAAATTAAAGAATCGTGTATCATTATATTGAAATAGATGGAAGGCTATTATCACCAATTTAGAATGAGGTAAATCTAGAGTTTGGGTTTAACTTTAATACGATACAGGTACATATTGTCATCTTCCAAGTTCCATGTGGTGATACTATAAAAGAATTTAAATTTTAATTGAAATTTGCTTTTATATTTGTGAGTGAAAATTTTCAAATATTATGGACTTATACTGCATAGTAATGAGATAATTGATGTCAAACATAATTAATTTTAGAATATTTGATTATATACAATTTATTTTATATTTAATATTATTTAAAAATTAATTATATATAATTATTTTTATTTAAATAATGTATACAAAAATCATATCTTTGGTGTTAAATTATTAAAAAGAATTATAAAAATATTTTTTAAAAGGTAGTGAAGAAGAAAAGAAAAGAAACAAAATATGAGATTAGTTTGGTGATATATGTTAATATTTTTCTTTCTATAACACCAATTAAAATAAAAATTACTTTAAATAAAAGTTATTTTGTTCAAATAACTTTTATTTTAATTAAAATTATTATTTAAATTAATTATTTAAATATTTTTAAAATTCAACTAAATATCTCTAAAACAACTCTCAAATCAATTATTAAATTTATAATTCATTATTAAGAATGTTAACTATTATATTAAATATGCATTGTATCAAATATAAGAGTAAATTAATTAAAAAAAATTGAGTGACTTACAATTTGGTTCTCAAAAGACTTTTTGTCTCAATTTAATACAAATGTTGAAAAACATAACTCATATTAATTCTATAGTAAATTGTTGTTGGATAAACAGTCAAGTTGTAATTAGAAACTACAAATAAATTCAAATAAAGGATTTCACCATTATTTCACTCAATCATGGGTGTTAGGGCAAAATTGTTGGCTCTTAGCACAAAAGATGATTGCACAAAGTGAAAATTGATATAACAATGACAATAAACAAGCACACTCTACAACAAAGTTATAAAAATTTGATGGGAATAACTCTAGCGAGTTAATAGCCAACCCTAGGAAACATAACCACAACATTTTTTGTGACTATGGAAGGAAAGCAATTTTTCTAAAATTTAAAACAAAAAAGAATTATAGGAGAATGTTCTATAGATGCTCATATTGGCAAAATAAAGAAACACCTTGTGGGTTCTTTGAATGGGAGGATGAAGCAAATGAGTCTAATGAATAATGCCCTAAATGAAGGGAAAAAAGGAAGACATAGAAACAAAGAAAAAAGAGGATGAAAAGGTAGCTAAATTAAAGAAATAGCTTCAAAGTTAAGAAGAAGAACTTGCAAGATTAAATTTTATATGTTGTATTTTGGTAGTTCTTTTTATTGGAGTGATGCTTAGAAGGTTGTTTTGATGAGTGCTTATGTAATAGGTATTAGAGGTGTTACTTTGTTTTAATGAGTATTCATGTAATGTTCAAAATGCTTTGGATGTAAGTTAAATATGCTAGATGGTTATAGATGTATGATTAATGGGTATTTTTAATGACAGTAACATTATTGTTGGAATTTCAGCATTTACAATTTACAATGTATTTTGTTTAAATATGATTCATGTTGCTATTTATTTATTTTGTTCAGAAATTCACATGTGCTAACACATAGAATAAATTTCATATTCAAAATGCAAAATTCTATAAAATATTGTAAAATACGGAAAGTACAAAATGTAATGCAAAATTCTAGAGTACAAGATCTATAATAAATTAACACAGAGAAATCTATAGTGCAAAATTCTACAAAATACTGCATCTGCATAATTTACTATGGAAATTACAAAATGCAGTTCAAATTTTTGTATAATACTACATCTTAACTAAAAAAGAAGCTCTGGATTTGTGAGAAAGAATTGAGGAGAATAAAATTTGTTTGTCATTTGTTGGTGGTTTTGTTGATTGTTAGGAACATTGTTTTAGATATTATTTTGTAACAAGGCTAATGTGTTAAAGGGATGGGGCACTTACTTTGGTTTAGGTCTATTTTGGTAATGTTTTGGGTGTTACACGGGTGAGGCAAGTAGCTAGATTATTTTGTATGCTTAAAGTTTAGTTGAAATGAAATGTTGGTTATGAATTTCTCATAATTTTTCCAAGCTTTTAATTAAGTTGTGTTATTTTAGTTATGCAAATATTAATCTTAACCAAAGTTTGCTAATTGACCTAATAAAGCAGATTCATTATACAGAATAACAGTTAACATGTATTCAATAAATATTGCATCAAATAATAATAAAACAATACCATCATAATGGCCAAAAGATACCATCATATTAATAAGTAACAATTTTATGGTAGTTTGAGATAAAGTCCAACTACCAATACAAAATAGAACTAAGCTTAATGAAGCAAAAAAAAAAAAACCAAGCTGAAGTAACAATAATATCTAGCATTCTAGCCATAGTTGTTACAAATCCCCAAAATAAATATTTCCTATAATAAAATACTAAGTGGCTACGTAATATTTCCTTTTGAATCTTCTATGATTCTACAGAAGACTCTTGGGATAGCATAATGTTTTGAAACCTTTCTCTGCTTGCCATTGTAATTTCTTGAAAAGTTTCCCTAGTAACATTGTCAGCCCTTCCAATTACAAGGTACTCAAGGCAATTGACTAGTGGTTATTGATGGATGAGGCCTAAATGGGACCTTAACTAGAGGCCTATATTGGGCTAATGGTGATCTTGATATAATTAGAGAAGTCTTGGACTGGAAGGTGCCAAGAGAAATGTTTCAAATTGGTGTTAGCCCATTAGAAGCTTAAAGTGAAGGCAACTCATAAGCCATTCTTCCATCGTTTCTTATTTTTTGTGACTTATAAAAGGTAAATTAGAAGTTATATGGGCTTATATATATATATATATATATATTAAAATAAGTAGAAAAGAAGATTGGTTATACCTATGTGGTGGCTTCAACATGCTTCTAGGACAGTGATTAGTCTTGAAATTAAGGTTGTAAGACATTTGCTGTGATGAAGGGCTTGGCATTTGCTCTATGAACTTCTTGGTGCATATGGGTTTTCTTGTACAAATAGTATTCTTTGTTGAGATGAAGAACTGGTTAGTGCAGATATTCTTTTTCCTACCTTTTTTTTTTCTGGAATATCTTTGTCCTTCTTCCTTTGATTTTTGGGCTTTCCAAATGGCCTTTTAATTATGAGAGACTGGGTAGGGTCTTTACCAATGACAGGCCAATAGTCTTAACCAACTACAGGGTTTATCAATAGCTCATATGTCCTATGAAAAAGTTTTAATAGACAAATAAAGATGAACATATTTCTTAGGCTCCAAATTAGAGTAACCTAGAGCTACTACAACATGCTTACATTGAACTTTTATCAAGTCCCAATCCCTGCAAGAACAAGTACAATTCTTTAGGCTCACTATTGCTTTATGGGGCCTACAAGTCACTTCAAACTAGGCTTCATTGGAATCACCAACCCATTGTGGTGTCCAAGACTTGCTTGCAAGCTTAACCGCCTCCAATCTTGTTTGAGCCATTGGAGTAATAAGATCTTTGTATCTATTCATTACTTTTTTTTATCAGCATTTTCTTTCTCATTATATAACACCTTATTTCCTTAACCATTGTGAGGATTAGTTTACTCTTATATTTCACAATTTTTACATTAAACTGCTCACACGTTACTTAACAAACATTGATTCCTAGTATATGTGCTGAATGCAACTCAGGTCCAAGCTTTTGGTTTGATCTTCCTCAACCAAGTCCATGCATTCCCATTCATCTCTTTCAACTGAGTATTGCATTCCTGAAGCATAAATTCATATGCTTGTAACCCATTACGTGAAGGTTGTGACCTAATCTTTACCACAAGCTTCTCTGCCACCCAATTTCTATTAGCCAGTTGGTTCTTGAATTGATTGTTGCAAGTAAGAATTAGATTGTAGCTCTTCAACTGGAAACTCTTGTCTAGATTACTCCATACACAGTAAACCTCCCATGGACATCGATTTGACTTATGCTTGGCCTTAACCCTCTGTTGATTATTTTTCTCCCACTTCACCTGTTTTCTTAGGTCTATGTTGTAATCCTGTACTGCTTTTTTGAAAATACCCAAGTTTGGGAATTCTATACTAATTTTCAAATGAACATATCCAAACTTTGCATTCTCATTGAACTAAGAACACTTTTTACTTCTTTGCCTACCCTCATCCTCATCACTATTGCTATATGAACTGATCAATTCTTTTGTCTCAATCATTTTTTTCTTCTTCACTATGATCATCATTCTATTCTTAAACTACATTATGCTTCTTAATAGGCTTAGCATTAAGGTTCCCTTATTGTTTCTTCTTCCAATACCTTTCAGAAAAAGACAATCTCTTTTTTTTCTTTGTTGGTCCTAACTAGATTGCGTTTGGTACCAAATGCTTTAATATGTTGGCCAACCCTTACACCCACATTATTCTCTCTTTCTAGCTCTTCATCATCTTCTGTCTCACTAATCATAGGAGGAGGTTTGTAGTTTTTATCCCCTACAAAATCATCATCATCACTATTACTTTCGTCTTCATTAGAAATATCATCAAATCCATACACATCAATCTCAGTGGGCTGAGGAAGGTAAATAATATCAAGGTCAATGTCTATAGGATGCTCAAAAAATATCTCAATCTTCCTGTTATGCTCTACCGTCACATAAGATTCATGGATATTAGAATTTTTTTCAAGTGATCTAAGGCTATTCTCTAGTTCAAACCTAGGCAAAAACCACTACATACTAAAGTAACCTAAATATTTATGCTCTTTAAACAACTACTCAATTACAGAAATAGACACCTTGTCTATGTCTAAAATAATCTTACCATAAATATATCTACAAGTTGAGGCACAAACAAAATACCCTCCATAATGTAACATAAAAGATATGTCCCACATCATCCACATTGCATATCAAATAAAGAAAAATTACAAACAATTACATTTTCTAATTTTAGAAATATCATAAACACAAACAAAACAATAAAAAACAATTAAATTATATATACAAACCTCATATAAATTATAGGATAGCAATAAATTTTTCTGAAATTAAAACAAAACAATTACAAATAGTATGTACATTTCCTAATGTTATATATATATCATAAACACAAAATAAACAATGAAAAGCAGTATCATTACATATATTAGCCTCATGAATTCTAGGATAGCAAATAAGTTTTTCTGAAATTAAAAGCAAACAAGTTTCAAATAAATTACATAACACATATAGCAACATAAAAAATTACTAGGATCCTATGTATCATTGTATTTAAACAATTAATAAAGCATTTATAATCTATTCCTTAAATATTGGTGCCCTTACAGAATAAACAACACACATAACCCAAACAAATGATCACATAATATATTACTGAAATACAGAATGAACAACACACGTTGAGCAAATGAGGAGTGAACCACCACTTCAACAAAGAGAGCATATGGATAAAAATAGAGAAAAGGAATATAAAAATATGGAATGTCCTACTTGGAGCTTCGTAACCCTTCCTAAACTACTGTCCTCTCTTTGCTTTAGGTTTCAATCAAGCAATAAAGGTGAACTTGAGAGATGGCAGTAATTGAGAAATAGAGTAAAGGTTAATGTCAGAGGCATTAAGGTTATGTTGTGTTCTGACATCAATAATTGGCGTCGTTTCCCACCTGCAAACAACGTCATTTGTCTATTTCATAAGATTACTGTTGACATGCTTATAGCATGTCACTCGTTAGATGATGTTGTCTTGTAGGATATTTTGTTAGTCTGGTCAATTCTAATAGATGATAAAATTAAGTTGAAATATATTTTGAAACATTTGAATTAAATTGTGACAAAACATCTTTTAAGAATTAAATTGTAATACTATAAATTTTTTGAGGATCAATTAATTAATTACACATGTCTTTTCGATATAATGTATACAAATTAGAATTGTGCATGAGTTCTCCGTTATATTTAAGTATATTTTATTTTCACTTTATTCAGAAAATCATTGAGGTTGAGAAAATTCATTGGAACTTACGGTGATAATAAAATAGAATATAAGGTGTGTTTGGAAGAGTTGGTCTATAATTTATATTTTAATTTATTTTATAATATAAGTATTTTAGATAAAAAAATTTTAAATATTTATTTAAATTTATAAAAATAACTTATGACGCTTCAATAAATTTATTTTAACTTATTTTAATAAATTTCATAAAAAAATTTATTAAAAAGAGCTCGTTAAAATTGATAGATATAAGTACTTAATTAAATTATTTTTTCAAACAAACCATAATCAATTATCTTAATATTTAACTTAAGACCAAATAATGGTTTAAAACTATATTTACAAGGTCCTTTTCGTCATTGTTGGAAACTTCGGCAACAAGCTGAGTCTGATCTGACTGTAACCCGTTCTCTCGCGTCTCTCATCCTACGCTTCTGGCAGAAGCCAAATTCTAGGGTTTGTGTTGCAGAGACACACCAAAATGTCTCAGAACGGGAAGCTAATGCCGAATCTGGACCAGCAAAGTACCAAGCTTCTCAATCTCACTGTCCTGCAACGAGTCGACCCTTTCGTGGAAGAAATTCTTATCACTGCAGCACATGTCACCTTCTACGAGTTCAACATCGACCTCAGCCAATGGGTTGGCCAATTCACATCTCTTATTCTGTAGCTTTTCAATTTTGTGTTTTGCGCTTCATGTGGATGATTTCGAAAATCTTATCTCTATTTTCTGTATAATTGGTCTGCAGAGTCGAAAGGACGTTGAAGGATCTCTCTTCGTTGTTAAGAGGTTAGTTTTACATGTTATATTTTGTTTGATGATTCATGAGTTAAACGATCATTGAGTCTAAATTGGAAATTTTTTAACAGGATTTACGAGTTTGGTATGTTTTGTTTTTTTTTCTCGATTGAGCTTTGTAATTATCCACCGACGTTAATTATGTATTTCCCTTCTGATTCCGTTCTAATTCAGGAACACACAACCACGATTTCAGTTTATTGTGATGAATCGTCGTAATACTGGTTAGTGAACCGACCTGCCTATGTTTACTATCGTTAAGTATTTTGTTTTTTGTGCTTAAAAAGCCTATGTTAATAACTTCTGCAGTCTGTGTGCCATTTGCACAACTCGTGTTCTGTGATGATATGAAACATGGCACCTTTATCTTTAAATGAAGTTAATTATGTGATTTCTGGATTTGGATTTGAACTTTGAAGTCGACTTTTTTTTTTTTTTTTTCCAATATGCATGAGTCTTGTGTCCCCTGGATTCAGTTGATAAACTTACTAATAAGCAGTTGGATGTTTATGGTGCTTCATATGCATTAATACAGTGCAATGTTTCATACAAATATGGATACAAGAAAAAGCTTAATGTATCATTGGTAGTTTTTGAACTTCATAGCGTTGATGCTTGTAACTTGCATTTAATTCTCATCCATGTTCAAATAAGAGGTAATTTGTGTTGGCATAAACAGAAAATTTGGTGGAGAATCTCTTGGGGGATTTTGAGTATGAAGTTCAGGTTCCTTATCTGCTTTACAGAAATGCTGCTCAAGAAGTGAATGGTATCTGGTTCTATAATGCACGAGAATGCGAAGAGGTTGCAAATCTTTTTAGCAGGTATTCTTCTTGTAGATGCAATCATGCATATCCCAATGTCTTGCAAGCATTGTTGGTGTGATGCAAGAATAATCAATTGGATAATTGCGGGACTATTAGTTATCAACGTTTCCTTCATCCATGTCCCTTATTAAGGTCATCGCAAGCCATGAGTGCTAGCTGTAAACAGGAATTTGGCTTTCTCTCCTGCTTCTCCTTTAGAAATTCAAGCACAGATGTTCAAATCTATAATCTCTCTGTCCATTTCCAGATCATAGGAAGCTTATGGTATTTAGTTTTTTAACCTTGGTTAGTGTAGAGCTGAATAGCTGATGATTCAACATAGTGCACATATAATGATATAATCATGTGTGCTATACTTAGTTTTCTGTTCAAATATTTGATTTATTCCATGTTTAACCTTTAGTTCATTGATACAAATTATAGCTGTATATGTTACATATTGTATGGGTAGACATAGTTGTGTTGTTGCTTACTAGAAGGTGGAAATCTTTAGAATATAACGATAGCGATACTATGTATGGCAATAATAGTCGTTATAAAAATGAAAAAAATGATCACAGTATTATATGCATCTGAAAGACAAATATAGTTTTTTAACTAGTGGATTGGATGGATACCGGAAAAACCTACAAAGCACTGATTCTTTGTTAATGGCCAAAGTAATGGTGTCACATCAGATTTTGATACTTCTCAATACATGTTAGAGAAGAATCAAATCCATTATTTTTTTACTTTTGTTGATTTTAAACTTTGGATACGGCACCGCTTCTTCAAGATTCGTGCAAGATATGGCTAAGATTCGCCTTCCTTTGGTGCAACCAGCCATCCAGTCTGAACTTGGTTTTTTTTTTCAAAGCAGATTTGTTTTGATAAAGGAAGCTGATAGTTGAGGGAAAGAAATAAAAGCTAATCAATTTTTTTGAACTTTAAAATCAATCAAGCATCAAACTATCAATATATCACCAAATTATTCTTTTTTTTTTTTCTTAATAGTGATAAATGCTATTATTGCTTAATGGTAATTTTTTTACACACTTATGGCTATTGCATATTTCTATTTCTCAAATGTTAATGTTCTATATGAAATATATATATATATATATATTTTTTCTTTACGTATCCTAACCGTATCCTAATTTTTTAAAACTTGTTGTATCTGCGTACTCGTATAGTATTGTATCTGTGCTTCATAGGGAAAAACAGGAAGGCAAATGTGAATAAATCAATATAAGTTGTACAAGCTTGTTTTGCTTTATGTATTTTTCTTAGAGGATAGCTTGTCCTCTTTTAGTATTCTCCTTCTTTCCTTCAATAAAATTTTCTTTTTCTATCAAAAAAATGTTGTACAAGTTTGTTATAATGCATTATTGATGCTAGCATGGCTTGATTGATCTGGATTTGTAAGAGTGTTCATTTATCAACCTTTATTCTTATGTCTGACATTATTGTTCGCTTATATTTGGTTGATTTCTAGGATTCTCAGTGCTTATTCTAAGGTACCTCTAAAGTCAAAGGTTTCTTCTACAAAGAGGTAATGATATGCTTGGTTTTATTATCTACTTGAGTCAAATCATCCAACTTTTTAGGTACCTATGCCACAACCTGATTCCCCCCCCCCCCCCCCCCCCCCCCCCCCCCCCCCCCCCCCCCCCCCCCCCCCCCCCCCCCCCCCCCCGCGGGGGGGGGGGGGGGGGGGGGGGCGGGTTTTTTTGTTCCT
>JANHAO010017934.1:0-13793 GCA_026873985.1 Saraca asoca
AATGCTTACCGGCGTCGAGACGAGCTTCCAAAAGCTCTGGTTCGAGCCCGGAGAAGAGGCTCGCGGACGGAGGGGAGGAAATGCCAGGCTTCTTCGCGTGTGTGTGTGCTGGAATTTTCCAGAAAGCTGAATAAAAATCCAGCCCATGCAACCTGTAACCGGCCCAGCCGATTTTTTTTTTGGGTATTACATGTGGATTGGTGGTTTGAAGTAGTTGGGCAATGGTGCAACTATCACAGTGACTGAGAACGGGTGGTTTTCTTCTTGGCAAGAAGACTACTTGGAGGTTTGGGTGAGGTTCTCGGTAAGGTTCAATGGGTCATATGGTTTGAATTTGGGATGTTTATAGGAAAAAGTTTTATGGGTTAGAAGGTAAGTGTGCAGTGGTGATCCCCTGCAAGGGAGAGGTAGGAACTGTAGAATGCATTGGTAAAGAAGGCGGGAAAGGCAATAAAAAGTGGTGTTCAAAAACATAGGTTGGTTGAAATACCTAGGGTAAAGGTGAGGTGATTGGATTAACTTCCTTGAGAACAAAGCTTGGAGAACCGAAAGGTGGTGGAAGCAGAGTGGACAACTCTTGGATGCAATGAAGAGCATCGAGCTCCTCCTTTAACTGGTGAAGTTGCTCCACCAAAGTGTCGTGCCCGAGTTCAGCTGTCATCCGGTGAGCCTCCTCTGCTATTCAATCTCGGTAATGGTTGTCCCTTACTTGCTCACAACGATGATGCTCGTCGGATGACGAAGCGTGTGATGATTGTGATTAACAGTGACGAGAAGTCATGAAGTGGCTGGGAAAGCCACAAATGGCATCAAATGAAACTTCCTTAGATGTGATGTCAACCAATGATAAAGAAACTAGCCTATTGGTAACATGAAAACACAAGAAAGTTAGCTGCATGCAACAGAAATTATCTACTGAGCACACTCTGATACTTAAGTTAGTATCTGAGCAGAGTTTCAATAAATGTATAGACGATGGTTTAGAAAAAGGATACTTGTTGGTATTTATAGGTGCCAAATGTGCCATTTAACACACTCTTAAACGAATGGAGCACTACCATGTGTCTACAGCGCATTGGTCATGTCAACGAACCTCACGAGACGATTGCTAGTGTCACATTGTTCATGCAGGTCTGATCACACCCTTTGTCATGCATTAGTTGAGCAGTTTGTGCTTCAAAATTCTCAACTAACCTTGTGACTAAGGTCGTTCAATTAAGTGGGGTAGCTGATCGGAAGGAAGTAACCTGTGTTAAATGCCAACTTCTCATCCAATTCTAATCGATCAATCATAGGTCGAATGTCCACAGATTATGGACTATTTTAGACTGTGTTAATATCGATGTGTAAGATATGTATACAATAGAATTATACAAAAATACATATAAGGAACAAGTGCAACATTTTAAAGTATCCTTGCGACATAAATGACTGTCCTTTGTTATCTGTTTAGAGGTGAAAATTCAGACAGCATCACCAGCTAGTGACTGTTTCTTCTTCTATGTTTGAGTTTTTAATCCTTGCAGGAAATAACTCATTGCCATAACCATTTGGTCATAAAATTTGTTGACCCAAACTGCAGAGTCGTTTGACAAATTTGATCGGTTAACGTCAGAGTTGTGGAATTTATTTGTTTAGAGGTGAAAATTCAGACAGCATCACCGGCTAGTGACTGTTTCTTCTTCTTTGTTGGAGTTTTTAATCCTTTCAGGAAATAAATCATTGCCGTAACCATTTAGTCACAAAATTTGTTGACCCAAACTGCAGAGTCTTTTGACAAATTTGGTCGGTTGACGTAAGAGTTGTGGAATATAAGTCGGGCAAAAGTTAACGTCAATTGTTATTTACATTGGCTATCAAACTTGATCTTTCCGAAGCTTCAGATTGAAGACCGGTATCTATATAATATGTTAATCTCTTTTCTTATAATTCAAACCCAAATCACACCTAGGACAAAAGCTTTTCCATTTGAACGTTGATTTCATCAATGACATAATTTTGAGACAACAACAAACGAGAACATTGAAGAATTCAGATTTCAGAACCAACTCTTAGTATCGGTCATTTTAAGGCCAACATCCTTTCAAATCAGAGAAATTCTTTACTTGGAAATTGCGTACAGCAAATCACTTTAATCCAAGCTTGACAAAAAAAAAAAATTACCTAGAAGTAGAAAAAGAAAACACAGGTACAGTGTTTAACATTGTATTTCTTGGAGTAATTCATGGTGATCAAAATGAGTAATTTCGAGTTAAAAATCTACGGCAGCATTTTGTCTTAGTCAAAGTTTGAAACTTTGCGCAAATATTTGACTAGATGCGCAAGTGTCTCCACCAAGCATTAATTTTCCATGAAAAATCCAAACGTGGAACTTTCTCCACAACTATTGGGCATCCATTTTTCCACAAAATTGATCCATAGTCCAAGTCCTTTTCTGCTCTCCTTCAATTTTTCCTAATTATTTCATGGGTTTTGTTTCGATCTTGAAAAAAAAAATTTATATAAATTTTGTGAAAAGATGTAAATGTTTAAGGTGTGAAATTATAATTTTTTATTAAAAAAATATTACTCCATTAGCTATAATTGCATAATTTTAAAAACAAAGGGAAGAAATCGTATGGATTGTACCTTTTGTAAGCATGCCCCTTACTTCATTCTGTTATACCAATAAAGAAAATATTTATTATGGACTCCATGGGTTCCTAAAGAAAGAGACTTGTAAACGCGCAAAGTCATTATGGTTCGGCGGAAGATCTTACGCGCTTATATATCTACTATTTCTGCTGCTCTATAGTCTCATGTCCTAAATGCTGATTTTGTTGACCATATTATCCATGCTCACACTAAAAACTTTTAGATCAAATTGGTTTTCCTTATTCTACATGTATGTATGAAAACATGAAAAAACTACTCTGTTTACATTGTGCATGTACCAAAGGCATCGACAACGCTTCATGACATTTTACCGTGAGTACTTGACATTTTTGGAAATATTTTTTATTTAATTACAAATTTGATCTGTCTATTTTAAATATAATATTTTATTTTAATCTCTTTAATGTATAAAATGAATCATATTTGATCTAAACTAATAATTTTAGTTAAATTGAATATTAAAATTTTAATTAACACACAAAACTCCAAAAGAACTTCAAATTGAAATTGATAATTATTGAGAAGAAAATTAATTGATTATGTGTTGTTAATTGCAAATCAGGGTGTTTTTTTTTTTGCTTTAAATAAATTATGTGAATTTTATATTTTGTGATGTAATAAGGTTGATTTTACTAATTTTCTCCTCATTGATTGTCAATTTAAAGATTTATGTATTATTTAGGTTTTTTATTTCAAACTTGGCATAAAATATCAATTTAGACCTAATTTATATATTAAGAAAATTAAAATAATATATTTTATTTAAAAATAATCAAATACAATAATTTTGTATATTAAGACAATCGAAGTTATAATTTGAATGAGTATTTTAAATAGGTTTTAATTTGATTTTTGAGAAACTCATATATATATAGATAGATATTCTCAAACTTTGTGTGATCATTTATCATGTATCATATCACTACTTAAATGTTATGTAGACATATACATACATTCTCAAACTTTGTGTGATCATGTATCATATCACCACTTAAATGCTAAGTAGACGTGTGCGAAGAATGGTAAACCGCGTAATGCAGAAGTTAGCAGTGTTCTTTGAAATTGTCAAACCAACGCCCTATAACTACAAAGGCAAAACCATTTTATCAATACGAAAGAAAAACAGAGCACTTACTCCAAGGAAACAGGGGACAGGAAAAAATAACAGGAGCGACCTCACCTCTGAGAACACAGACACAAAACACAGAGACCATGGCAAGCAAGCTCAATGCATTTGCTCTTTTGCTGTTAGCGGTAGCCACATTGCTTCATAGTTCAGCAGCTCAATCTGGCACACCACCTACAACCTCCCCAGAGGCAGCACCATCTCCTTCACCAACGACTTACAGAGTTGGTGACTCAGCGGGATGGTTTGTCCCTGGTAATGACTCTTACTATGCCACCTGGGCTTCTGGAAGGACCTTCAACGTTGGGGACATCCTAGGTAACAACAAACAACCCAATCCATTTAATTTTTAGTTACAAGATTAAATAGCTATTTTGATACTTTGTTATATTAATTTACCAATAAGTCAGTGTGCAACAAGCATTTGGGGTTTAAGTTTTGAACTTTCAATTTGTTGTGCAGTTTTCAACTTTACTGAGAATCGTCACGATGTGGCGGTGGTGACAAAGGAAAACTACGATTCTTGCAACACGACGTCGAATCTGGCACTCTACAACACCCCACCGGTGACAGTGACTCTTGAGTCCGGCGAGCATTACTACCTCTGCGCCATTCCAGGCCACTGCAGCGGCGGCCAAAAGCTTGCCATCAACGTCAGTGGTTCCGGCACCGCTACTCCTTCGTCCCCACCTCCCTCGGGTGCTTCTTCTCTTGGCGTTGCTGGATTTTCTGTCACCTTATTTTCGATTGCTGCGGCATTACTGTATTAGATTGAGATGAGATAATAGGATATGATTTTGTGATTGGTTTCTGTTATTATACAGATTCAGTATTCTTTTTAGTGTGTCTGGTAATAAAGTTAGCTTTGCTTTATCCAATCCTTTGTCATAGTAATTAGATTTTTGTAATTTACAACTTTTTCAAATTGAGTGTTTACAATTTAAAATTATAGAATTATTATTTTTGTTTAATTTTAGCTCATTTTATGATGGGAGAAACGAAATTCCTAAGTGGCTGGAGGTTGAGTTTGATGCTTTAGTCTCCACCACACACTGAATTCATCCATTCCCTTCACCCCAACTCCGGTCTGCAATGTTTAAGCACAACTTGACAGAGAAAAGGCAAGAATGTACGAAGCAGAATTCCACATGAATGTAATCAATTTAATAGTAAATTATTGGTTGAATGTGATTCATTTTTTCAAAGGTTAAATGGGGGATGAAATTAAAAAATATTTACCCTTCCCTAATCATTCTTAATATAATTTTTTTTATATTTTTTAAAGACATATGATTGTTTAATGAATTTTTTTATTTTTAAAAAAAAGTGTTGGCTGATTCATGAATTAGTCTAGGGTTAAATTTTGGCTTTATGTATTAAGTGATTATACATTAAAGTACGGGCTCTTTGATATGAGGATAAAATAATTGAAGATGAACATAATTGATTTTTAAATAATTAATTACATATAATTTATTTTATGTTTAATAATATCTTTTAATAATTAATTATATATAATCTATTCTTATTTATATTATGTATAAAAAAATCATTTTCTAGTATTAAATTATTGAAAATAAAAGAAGAAAGAGAAAAAGGAAATTGTATTGTTATTATTAGAGTAAGAATAATGATGACAAAAAAAATAAAAAAATGAATATAAACATAAATATTTATCATTTTATAATCTTGATTAAAAAAATTACTCTAGATGATTTTTATTTAATCAGACTTATTTACTTTAATTAATTATTAAAATATTTTAATAGTTATATCAAACATATTTAAAAAAAATATAATTAATTATTTGATTTATAATAAATTATTAATAATTTTAATCACTATATTAAATAAGCATTACTTAACCTTATGTCATAGAAATCTTCATTTGCTTTTGTATATTCAGATTTATGTACTTTATGAATGTATCTATGATTAAAGTATATTAAAATTTAAAAACATAAGATTTAATTAATTTTTTTATGGATATACAAATTCTTATGAACATCTTCGTTGGACCAATAAGAGAGCCCAATTAAAGTGGTAAATGGTACTGAGAGACGTCATATTATCTAAAACTATTGAATTGCAATTCTCGGAGAGATAGCCCTAGTTTGGGGCGTTTGGGCCATTTGCTCAACATTCATGTCCAAATGCAACGCAAATGGGAAGGAGGAAGTCCGCGCTAGAGAGGTCAAAACTAGACCTGTGGGTCAGCAAATCTGTCATATCCAATGGATCTAATCTTAAAAAATATAGAATTTAAAAAAATTTATAATCTGAATATTAAATTTGTATTTTCATCATCAGCTTTGGTTGGGACCATAATATTATAGTTACGGAAGATTTGTTTAGCATATATTTCAAAAATTTATTTCACAACTAATAAATATAAAAAATAAATAATTTGAAGATAAATTAAAACAAAAATTTTTTTTAAAAATCAATCAATTTTTTAAAATCAATTCCAATTTATCGATTCATCCTGTTTTAATCAATTCAATTTAATTTAATTATAAAAATAATTTTATAATAATATAATTAAATCAAATCATTATATATACTTATTTTCAATTCGACTAATTCGATGAACCATTCGATGTTATAAACATTGAGTAAATCATCATGATTTTTTATGCTTTTATAAACGTTAGCCATGCCTCTCATTAATCAATCTCATTAAATTAAGTAATTAATTGATAGACACTTCGAATAATTATTTATACAAAAAAAGTTGGTAGTTACACCAATAACTCTAGTATAAAATTCTGAGACTTGGACTTGTTTTCGTTCATTGTGTTAAACTTTCTTTTAGATTTGATTCGACATAACTTCAATTTACTTAATCAAATTGAGAGCTATGCTAAATATACGGCTTCTTTACAATAAATTAGCTCACACAACTAAAGAGACATAGGTGAATAATATGAAATTCACATGACATAAAATTCATTTCTTTCTGTCTGATTGTAAATCAACTAACAGAAGAAGAAACTATGTAATTAAGATTTTTCTTTTTGTTAATTAAAAAAAAACATTGTTAAATTCATTAGAGATTGCACTACTTTAGTAGTTCAAACTCCAAAAGCTACAAGGAAATATCAGCTTCCATCATATTGGGTCAAATTGCTCTCAAAGCCACAAATGAAAGGAAGAAAGTAATTGATTGTTTGAAAGAGAAAAATAAAAAGAAATTTGCACCCAACCATGCAAAAGACAAATAAATGGAAGAAAAAGATACCAGATAGCACGTCACTCTTGAGACAAGATACATCATAGGTTTACAATACAACTTCAATTACATTGAGCAAACTAAGAAATTCGAGAGCAGAGGAGAGCAAAGCAAAGTAGTCAACATCATATGTTTGTACATAATTCTTCCTGTTTGGTACAACATAGTTGCCTGATTTGATCTTTTTGAGTGAAAGGAATATTCATTCGTCAGCCAAAATCCCCATTTTAGGTCATTTTCAACAATCCCACAAAATATTCATCTTTTGCTATAATTCTACCATTAAATTGGCAATCCATCCTATTATAAGTATCAAACCCCTTGCCAAAAATATAGAACGGAAACCAGAGATTAAGAGATGAGAAAGTGTACGAGGTTAAGGTTAATTTGGTGCTTCATCGTTGTATTGATCATAACTAAGGAATCATCCGCAGAAGTTTATGATGTCGGAAACGAGCTGGGTTGGACTGTCCCACCTGCTGGCTCCATTGCATATATACTCCACTGGGGCCCTAACCAAGACTTTTCTAGTTGGAGACACACTTCGTCTCAATCTCTCTCACCTTCACTTTGTATTTGGTTTTGGTTAATACCTTCTTAAAATTTATGTAGTGTATACCACTCATGTCTGAAACATTGTAAATCATAAAACTATAGAACTTTCTAAAATATCGAACTAGAAGTTTATATTTTATTATCTGAAACATGTGTTTTTTGTAAATAATATTTAATCAAAATGTTATTTAGATATACGTTTAAGATAAATCGATTGGAAAAGAGATTAATTTATATGAAAATGGTTATATGATATTTTTTTTATTTTATCTGCATATTTTATCCTATTTACATATCCAATAATAATTTAAAATAAGTTTTTGTAGTACGTTGTTGTGTTGGGCCAATATAATATATTGTAAGATTTAGTTAGTCGATAATGTTAACAATTTAATACATTAATGATAGTGAGTTGGTTATTAGAGTGTTTGCATCAAATTGTGTTTCTTAATGTGTTTTCTTTTTTTCACTTTTTGATATTTTTAATGTGTTTCTAGCAATCAGGTCTAGGATAAATATGGAATAAAAAAATCAAGTCTGTGTGGAGAGAAAAACAATTAGTCTAACTTGTTTTTTTATTAACCTCTAAGTTCGTTAAAGGGAAAAAAAAAATCTTATAACAGAAGTAAAATTACAATAAATTTAAGTCTAGTTTAAAAGATTTTTAAAAAATGATTGATTTGAAAGTTCCTTTCACACAAGTAAGATGTCATTTACTTAGTCAAAGTATCAACACCTATTGTAATATATGGATTCCATTTAAATGAAATAAAAGTTAAAATCTTGTTAATTTGAAATTTTAAGACATTAAATATACAGGTATTATTATAAAAATGTTCTTACAAGTTGAAAAAGGGCTTCATGGCACATGTCTCAATTTCATGAAATCCACAACTCACACAAAAGTGCAAACATGAATGTTGGTCAACTGTAATTTTGTTTATACATATTATCTTTCACATTTACAGATATGATACAATTTGATTTCAACTGATTCCATCTCTTTTGACTCATACTATATATCATATGTATAAGTGAGAGTGACTATACATGTGATTATGCAAGTTAAATAGTATTGTTGGCATTCTAATAGATTTATGATGGCAGTTTTCAGTTGGAATGGGACGCACAGTGTTGCTGAAGTATCAGAAGATGACTATAATAGCTGCACAAACATAGGCCCCATAAGTATCCAACAGAGCAGCCCCGCAAATCTCACTCTTAACTCTAACGATACCCGCTGCTTCATCTGTACCATTTACAAATAATAATGCTCTCCTTTAAAATGCCTTTTATATATATATATATATATATATATATATATATATATATATAGCGAGAGAGAGAGAGAGAGGTTGCATGTTAGTTAGCTTTCCTTTTCAAAATCATCATATATATATATATATATATATATATACATATGTAGAGAGAGATTATGTGCTTTCCTTTTTAAAAGCCAGTATATATTAAAATGCCTATTATATAGGTTAGATGTTGGTTAGCTTTCCTTTTCAAAGCAGAAAAGCCATTATGTATATAATGGCTTTGAAAAGAAAAGCTAGCTAACATCTAACGAGACATCTTAAATGAGAACATTATTTATAAATGAGGATGAGAGGAATAAATTTATATCTTATTATTTTGATAGTTAGGATTAAATATAATTGAATATTATATTATTATTTAAAAAAAATTATATAATTTTATGTTTTAATCCTTATTATGAATACAAAGACTTAATATACATATAGAGAGAGAATTGGAAAAAATGGAATAATTAAACTAACCGCCCATTTCCATTAACCCAATAGCTTGACACATGAGGATCAACAGAGGGATGCTTAGAATAAAGCAATGGAGATCATTTTTCAAAGAAAACATCATATCAGAATTTGTGATAAGATTTTGTTCATCTCATCTACAATGTGACTTCATAATCTTGCCGATGCAAAGCAGTTTCTCTTATCTTCTTATCACTACAAAACCAAAAGCAAAACACCTTAAATTGAAGCTACTGCATCTTTTTCAATTTATGTAAAGACAACATAACACCTTACTGCCTTGCCTTTAGTCCAGCTCCAACTAGCAATCCAACACTTACGTTATTAGTTAATTAATGTACGTGCTCTGTTTGTAATTAGCATTATGCAGCGGAGTACTTAATACTTTTTGTTTTCTTCACAATATATATTTACCTTAAACAAAATTATTATGATTTAAACCTTAAAAGCTATATGATACATCAAACAAATAATAAGAAAAAAAAAAAAAGAACTTCATGCACACATAATGTTCTTATATTGTTTCACGCATGTGAAAGTAGTGCAAAATTGATGGTAACTTATATTCACCTCTTTTGATATTTGATCTAATTACACACAACATTTCTCGTTTTTTAATATAATATGCTAACATCTCCTAAAAGTTACAGATAAAGATGGCGTAAACTTTATTTTTTATTTCTCTATTCTATCCTTTTGTAGAACATTCGAAGAATATCTATAGAATGACAAGCAAATTTTTAAACGAAAATATGAAATAATATTTACTAGAAAAATTGAAAATTTTTTAAAAAAAAAAGAAGAAATAATATACACAATATCAAGGAAGAAATAAAACTTGATAAATGAGAGAGATTATGAAAAGCAAATGGAAAGACATTAGTAGAATAGGAAGAGTATTCGTACATTTTAGTGCAATATTCCTCTTCTTCCTTACTTGCTTCCTTGTCACTATCTCAATGACTCACTTCCAATTATTCAAACATGCAAACTCTGATCTTATTTATGTTTTTATTCTTAAAATAAAATAAATTTATACATAAATTTTTAAAGATAATGTCTTTTAATTAAATGAGACCATATCATAGAACATGTCATACTTAAAAAATGGCGGTTATCTTCAAGGATGATTGACGTATAATATTAAAAAATGAGGATAGTCAAATGTAATTAGATCAAATATTAGAGAAGGTCAATGTAATTTGTCTAAAATTTATAATTGCACCAAATCTTAAAATCTCATTAGTGTGAAGACAATATGTGAGGTAAGAGCTAGCATACAATGCATTGATGGCAAAATCCGGTCAATAGGAAAAGTTCAATGAACACCCAAACTGTAGATGGAGAGTATGAATATGGAAAGAAGAGATTAAAAGAGAGGAAGAACAAGGGCACCAGAAGCTTTTTATCATGATTTGGCTAAAGTCAGTGTGACCCTTATGTCTGTGGTGGTTTATATTTACTTTTGTGTAGTTGTTTATCTGTTCAAACTAGTAGAGCAACAATAAGTATTCTCTCACTATTTTAGCAAAGTTTCTGCATGTATATTTTTTTTTACTCTCTTTTACAATGAATTTCCCCCTATTTATAAAGGTAGGAGGGGTTATAAAGGTAATTTGATAAATTGTAACTCTATCTTTTTGCCGTATCGGGTAATAAATGCTAGTCAAATCACTGTCTAACTACTGGGGGCTGATGTGTCAGTTTTGAGGGTTGACCTGTTAGTTGGAAATATGTGCCTCTGGATGTTGATTGGACCTTAGAGTTCTGTACCTACGTTTGGATCGTTCATTTGGCAACCTGAGCTTGCACTAGGTGATCTATTGGTTGTCCTAGTTACTCATGTTCTTGGGTTTAATCATGATGTGCCTTCTACAAAAGGGCTGAGGTAGTGTGCTTCAATCGACTAGCTGGATCCTGTCCTCAACGAGTTAGGGTTGCCACCTTGGCCTTGTTTCACATCTCGAGTTTGTGGCTAGCAAGCTAACACTTTTATTAAGAGACCTTAGTTTTTTGGATGATTTAGGCCTTCTCTAGTTGGACTTGTCTCTTGTTGGGCTTTTGCTAGCCCATTTTGCATTGCTCCAAAAATATCCACAACATTAGCCTCCCAACTCCCAATTCGCTCTGCGGACTAGGAGTTGTAGTTTGCTAGCAAAGTCCTTTCTTATAGTCTGCAGCATTGTCAAGTCTCTCACTTGTAATTTGCCATGTTGCCAAAGTCTTTGCTTACAGTCTGCGGTGTTGTCATTTCAAACTTTTTGTCCTACTGCTTCATCTGGCTATTCATTTAGTGCATATTTTTTATACCTGTTGGTGTGGCAATCTTGCTTTTTTCCTAGCACGCCATATTGGTGATTTAGTATGTTGCAATTGGTAATATAAATGAGTTCCTATAAATGATAACTTGATAAGTGTTAGATAAAATGAATGCTAGAAAGGTCAATTGACCTCAGATAGTATAGATTAAATTAATATAAAATAGGCTTTAGCCAGTAAATCATGACTTAAAAAGATATGTACCATGCTGATTGACCAATCGATTATATTTGTTTGTCCTAGTTGACAATGAATTCGAGCACTGAAGTGCCTTAACTAGTAATGAGTTTAAGCACTAGAGTGCTTGAGTGTCTAAGTTAGCACAAGATTGGGTGCTCAGATAGGTCACACGAATGTGCCTCAACTAGCATGCGTGCCCCAGTAGGTTGTGTAGATACGTCTCAGTCAGCACAAGATTGGGTGCCCAAGTAGGTTGCACGGATGCATCTCAGTTAGCATGGGTGCCCCAGTAGGTTGCATAGATGCACCTCAGTCAGCACAAGATTGGAAGCTTCAGTCCGTTGCTTACGATCTGCGGTCCTGTGGGTCACTTATTGTACTTCCACTCGTTCTGTCCATGACTCTTAGGTTTTGGCCATTGGTGAATGTTTCTTGCCAAACTAGTAGCAACTTATTGTTGGCACCTATCAAACTATCAAATCGTGGGTATCTGATAGGTTCCCAGGTCCAACAGTGAGACAATACTTGATATAACTTGAGGGGAAACCTTTCCCCCCTTTCATTTTCCATTTGAAATCTAAAGCTTCTAGACTCCTCTTTCTCATCCTCTCTATCAAGTCCATGACCGCTCATCGCTGCTTGCTGCCATTGGTGCTATTCCAGCCTCTTAGGTTCATGGTTAGGTTATGGTTACTGAACAACAACTTTGTAGACATTTTGGACCTTCTTCTTTGGCTAACACAGTGAGTTTTCTCTCTTCATTTTGTGGTTTCTAGGTGTCTCCACTTTATGGTTTATGCATGGTTCTTCTGCTTATAATTGAAGAAATCTGGAATGTCAGTTGATCTTGCCTGCCTGTACATTTTCTCTTGTTTGGTCCAATTTATCTGGTTGATTGGTCAGTAAACTCTAGGGTTTCTGATTATCATTATGAGTCTTTCATTAGTTTTCTGGGTTTTAGCAACCTAATGGTCGAGCCCCCTTGCCTTTTAGAGTCTGGGTCTTAGATGTGGTGACCCAAGTTGTGTATGACCTGCCATATAGGAAGCTATTAGCCCTAGCTTTTAGACATGGTCTGCTTTTTATAACCTAATTGTTCCTTTTTCTTGTGTAGATGGCAGTTCATAAACACTGACGTCACCAAAAGACATTTAGAATTAAACACAAAAACTATCAGGATTGTCAGGCTCTTAAAATGCCAATTTTTACAATAATTCTACAAGAATTTAACAGGTATCTCGCTAACTTAGAAGAATTGGAGACAGGCTCTTCTACACCTAAGAAAAACACAAGATTTATAAGTTCTTGCTAACCTATACAAGATTTCTAAATCTCTAGAAATCTCAAAGCAAAAAGACGAAAATAAGAAAGAAAGTAAGAAATATAGTACCAGTGTTTGAGATGAAAATCTCAAACAATCCAAGATAGACTTAGATAACCTTGATCCAAAAAGCTTAATTGAATTCTCAGAAAATAAGCTGAGGTAGAGAGAAAATCATGTGAAGCTCTTATTCAAAATGATTTCAAATTGAATTTGAAAGATTGTTGAAAGATTCTTTTTGCTTTTGGTGAAAAATCATTTTTATAGTAGAGGAAGTTAGGTGGTTATAACAGTTATAACGGTTTGTAACAGAATAACTATTTTTCATTATTGCATTGAAGTGACATCGATTATGGCTTGTTATTTAACTAATACATCAATGTGTAATCGATGTGTAGTGTGTTGTACAAAGATCTTGCATCGATTACAACATCGAAGTGACGATTTTTCAAAACTTTCAATAATAAGTTTTGTACTTCATGCATCGGTGTAACTTCGATTGATATATGAACTTTTTATAAGTTCTTCTATGCATCGAAGTGACTTCAATTCATGATATGAAAAACTATTTTATAAAAACTTGTTTTTCTTCAAATGATTTTTCTACCTCATTGTTTTAGATAA
>JANHAO010017935.1:0-13787 GCA_026873985.1 Saraca asoca
ATTTTATAATATCTATAAATTAATTGATAATTAGATAGAAAAAAGTCAACAACTGTGTATCTAATTAAAAATTTAAAAAAATTAGAAGTATTGAGCTCCAAATTTTTAAAATATAAATACTGATTTCGAAAAAATTATGTAAGTAAAAGCAGCCTGCAGTAATTTAACCTTCCTCTAGCTACTTTTATGTATAACTGGTGTTGGGTCTAGGGATTTGAATTTTTTTAATTTTTTAATTCATCAATTTCCTTCTATTTTAAAGAAAAAATATATAATTTATAATTTTTATCAAAATTCATTAATATAATATAAAAAACTTTATATTTATCCTCCACGTAAATTCTCACTTTCAATTTCGGAATTTCTGCAGTGGGTTGGGTCACTTTGGTTTTTGATATATGTCGCTTGCTCAGTTTTGGAATTATGTGTTTGGATGCACTCATCTTATAATGCAAAATCATTGAAAGAGATGGAATTCTTGCCATAGAAAAAAAGGAACAGTTACTTTGTCGTTTTGTTTTATTTTTCTCTTTCTCAAGGGTCACGGACTCATGGAGAGTCTAGTGCATTTTGTTGTTTTAAGATAGGAGAAAACTTTTATATACACAGTCAACATTTGTTATTAAAAATAAAATTTAATTATAATTTTAATCTCCTTAATTTAAAAATCTTAACTTTAATTTCTATAATTCAAAAATTATATAATTTTGATCTCGTGTTTGTATTTAATTAGTTTCAAACGATGATTACCTAATTGGCATTACATTTAGGTGAGTGACAGTAAAATAAGAAATCATAAATCTTATATTAATAAAAAAAAAAATCAACTTCAACGGAGCACAACGAAAACAAGCTTCAGTTTTCCATGCGAATGAACAATATATATAAAAAAAATTGTTAAAACCATAAATTGCTTCACACATCAAAACAAAGGCATCAAACTACTAATCTACACTATCAATCTGATGGAGAAAACAAACAAATAACAACAAATAAAATTCCAATAAAAAAATAGCGTGATGAAAATAATAAATTCGAATCATCACAGAACCTCATATATATATATATATATATATACACACATACAATTAATAAAGAATATTAGCAAAGCAAATATTAATAAAGGGAGATCGATGTACAAAAGAGGAGATGAATAGATTTGATTGATGGGAGAGAGGATTAGAAAGCAAGTTGTTTATCATCAAGCAGCCATGTTGGCTTTAACCAGTCACTGTTCAGCAACTATTAGACACCACCATTGTTTTTTGCTTCCCATTGCATTCAACACAACCTCCATTGGAGTCTAGCCTTGCTTCCTTTCCGTTAAGCTATTGCGAATGGGCTTCTATGCCTAATGGAAACTCAAATGACCACTTAAAGGATTATCAAGAGTAGTTGCACATTCTAGATGAACTTATCACGAGAGTTAAGGCCAAGAGAATTAGGGAAGCTCTTCAAGATTTATATTAAAACAAGTGAAGCAAACATAAGGAGAATGATTTAGGAAAATCAAGGGTCATATACATTGAAGTTATGTTATCAAGAGGGGCCACCTAAGCATCCTTACACCAATATGGAGGACATATAGGGCCAGTTGGGTTGCCTTGTGCCACTTGGAGTTGATTACGTCTCTTAGGCTGATTTGGAGTTTCTCTTGTATGGGCTATGTGGGTTCTATTTATAACACCAACTTGTAGGGCTAATTAGGTCCATTTGTTTTTATTTGACTTTGGACCATTTTGTGACAATTTACGCCTTTATTTTTGTTAAATCTTTGACTTGTATTTTGCACTTGTTTTAATTTGATAAGTCCAGCCCATTTAATTTAGTGATAATTATTTGTGAAGGATTGTTTTCCTAAGGATGGAGATTAGACACTTTTGAGAATTGAAGAATTATCTTCTTGTGAAAGCTTTCTCTTTTAGGGTTCTTGAAAGAATTTAAGACTTATCAAAAAGATCTTTCTTTATGACATCAAATTCATCACTTATCACTCCCCTTCTTCTCTATTCTTGAGTGTGACGTAAATATCCTTCTTTTTCTTTCATTTTTGTAACTGAATTTGGAAAGATCCATGAACATCTCTTGTAGAGATCACATCAATTTGGTATCAGAGCTTTGACTCTCTAAATTCAGGTTTAATCTCTTAATTTCTTTCTATTTTGCTGCCCAAATTTTTTTGTATTTTCTTGACTGGTTTTGCACCATTAAATTCTTGCTAAAGTTGTAACCATTTGCTTCATTTTTGTTGGCTTTTGTTTCTACTTGATGGTGCCAACTTTTGCTGAAAAATTGGTTTTTGTTTGGCGACATTGTTATTGCAATTCTACAGAATTTTTGGTTCTTGGCTTTGTGTACGCCAAGTGTTTGATATTTTGTTTGAGTCACATTTGCTTTGCTATTGTGTAGCCACAAGCTTGGGGTTGAATTATGCTTTTATTAGGGGTTGTTTGGTGCTATTTTCTTCAATATTTTAGTAGCATATTTTGGTGAAATTGCAGTCTCTTATTTTAGCATTTCGGTTACTGTTGCAATCCTCTGTTTTTAGCATCATTATTGCTATAAATTGGTTATGTTTATGCAAGAACATCTTCTTATTGAATACATTCATTGGAAATTAGTTTAAATCAATTGTGGTTGATTAAAATTGGTGTTGGTTGCTCAAATTATTGTGATTCAAGTGTTGAAAATTTTGTGACAGCAACATAGTGTGATAAAAACAAAAGAAGCATACTGGTGATCGAAATTTAGTTTGATGAAAAAAAGGGATAAAGTACAAGAACAAAAGGAAAAAAAAAAACAATGGATTTAAAAGAAGAAAACAAAGAAAGAATAAGAGAAAATAGAAATAGAAAAGAAAAAATTTTACTATTGTCTTGAATCATTGGAAATAAAGAATTTGCAAAGTTGAGCTTCTTTCAAATCCCACATCTTGGATCTTTGCTTTAAGTCAGTTTCCATAATATTCAATATGAATGTGTATATTTAGAAAGTCATATTTGTAAATCAAATTACATGATCTTTTAGAGTTTTTCCTTCTTTTGCTAAGTTTGAAATTTTTTTGATTTTATTCCTTTTATCTTGTTGTGTCCAAGTTTGAAAATTTTTCTGGTTTTTATTCCTTTATCTTGTTACTTCCTTTCTTTGACTTCCATTGTTGATTGTTGACCTCTTTTATTTGTTGGTTCATGTTACCTTTAGAATTATAGGAGTATTATGTGCGATAAGTTGTCACATTGTGCAAGTTTATGACCTTTTTTCTTTAGTTCTTAAAGAACCTCATAGAGGGAAGATAAGAAATGCAAAAAAAAGTCAAGAGTCTATAAGCTCATTAGAGGGTAAAAGCCTAATTCTATAGTACATACACTAGTAGAGTATCTCCAAACACAAGTGAGGTATTTAGTAACGATTCTGCTCCTAACACTTTGTTGTAGGTTTTAAGTCTTAAAGATGTTGGGTAATAGTCCTCAACACTGATATCATGTTCACTTTGAGAGCTATGTAACAACAATTTCAGAGGTTGAAAATGAAACTTGATGATGTTGGTGAGAGACTTAAAAAAGTTGAAAATAAAAGAAATTGTTATGGACAATTTTCGCGATCGAGTGAAATGGGCCAGCAAAGACCTAATGAACCAGACCAAAACAAGAAGGATGGCCCAAACTGGAGCAAGGTCGTAGAAGTTAGCCAACAGGTCGCTCAGTGCGAGCTCGTTGCTCATAGCCCCCACTAGTTCAAGGTTGCAACGAGCTCCCCCCAGCATAATTGGACACAGCTAATGTCTACTTGACAGTATAAAATACACTTCAACTAGCAAATCAATCTCCAAAAATCAACAATGATTTGCCCCACATTCATTACCCCACACCTGGCATTGATTGTCTAATACGACTGTAATCATAGTTTTACAATGTTAAATTACAACTTGTAACCTTCCCCACTCATATAAATAGGAGGGGAAACCATTATAACAAAAGGTAAGAAAATTACATGTAGAAACCTTGCTAAAATAGAAAAAAAGCTGTGAGCATTGTAATTGTGAGAAACTGAATGGTGAAACAACTTCTAATTGCAAATATAGCAACCATGGACATAGGAGCCATACTAACTTTAGCCGAACCACGTTAAAAATCCTATGTGTTCATCTTGTTCCTTTTATTCTTGCTCTTGCCATTTCTCCATATTTCTACATCTTTTACAGCAGTTTAGGTTCATAAACCCTCAGTTGATCGATTACCAAAATCAATCATTAACATTTTGGCACACTCAGTGGGACCAGACTACTTTCCTGTTGAAACACAAACCAAACGAAATGGCAAGAGGAAGAATAACCAAGACTGATGCTGCCGCTAACCAACTAGGTAGCCGTGAAGAGCAATAACGAAACATGTTGGGAGATGGAAACCCATTCCCAACAAGCGCTTCTGCCATCCCCTCAGAGACTGATGGTGTGCAAGTATTACACTGGTGATAGGAAGCACTCAAGAATATCGTCAGGAGACTTATTGACGCAGTTACAACATTAACCCAAGTGCACACTCACGAGGTCTAAAAACAAGCTGAAGCCATACCAGCCGGGAGAGTAGATCAAGGACTACAGAAAGAGGTGCTAATTAAAAGAGAAAATCAAGCTGGAGAAGGACCTCGATGAGTGGACTCAGCCCGCTCCTCCAACTTGTGATCTGAACCACAGGATCATCGAGATTGCGAGCGTGATAGAAATTGATGACCTGGGAGCTCGTATTACATCAAGGGCTCGAATGCAAGTCATGATAGTATCAGCGGCCGACAAACCAAAACACAAGATTCAGTTATGGAGGAATTATTACAGAGGGTGTAGTGGTTAGAAAAGTGCCCCTCAGCTCAAGATCGATCAAATCGCTATGAGAAAAGAACCCCATTTTCCAAGGAAATCGAGATAGAATCTCTCCTCACCAATTCAAAGTCCTTGCCATCCCACCATATGAAGGGAAAAACAATCCTTATGACTACCTGGATGCCTTTAATATCTAGATGGACCTCTAAACAAGTAAACCCTTGGTCAAATGTCGTATCTTTCTAGCTACTCTCAGATATGTACCCCAAGTATGGTTCAAGAACCTTCCATCTCGTAGCATTAATAGTTGAGAGGAATGCTAAAAAAGATTTATTGACCAATACAAAGCTCTAAGAAGGTAACTTGCACCGTCTTGTCACCTCATGACGATTTTTCAATAGAAGGATGAGTAGTTGAAAGACTATATTATAAGATTCTGCAGTGAGGTGAACAACGTAGAAATCCCCTCTGATGATAGCATCTTAATAATGATCTTAGCGGGACTCCGTAAAGATAGAAAGTTGTATGAAAATATATGCAAGTCCCCAGTGAGAGATTTGAGAGAATCCTATAAGCGAGTTACAAAGGAGGTCAGACGGGAGGAGACCTTTGGCTCAAAGAAGCTTGACAAAGGAACGAGGTAGGTGGCTCTGCCTTCAATCAGAACAAAAGAGGGAGTAGTCGTAGAAAAGGCTAGATGGGTTAAAACGATGATGCTAGAGTTCAACTAGCCAAGAAGGTCAGAAGCGAACGACCTAAGCCCCAAGGTTGCCATGATAATTACAGTATCCTTTCTGATGCCCCTGAGAGGATATATGCCATTGAGAAGTACAGGGAAGATTTCAGGTACCCTAGACCCCTGAAGACTCCACACAAGTATAAGGACACTGGCAGGTTTTATGCCTACCATAATGACATCGGGCATCGCACCTCTAAATGCAGGTTGCTTAAGGATGCAATTGAAAATCTAATAAAAAAAGAACACTTGAGAGACTATATAGTCCGACCTACAGGACAACGACCTTAACACTCCCAACAGTCAACATAGCCCTCCCAGGTAACTGAATAAGAGCAAATGGGCATGGTCAAAACTATCTATACTATCCATGGCGGGCTGTATATTGCAGGTATCTCACATAGGTCATATGAGCATTATGTACAAAGTGCAAGCTACATCCTATCCATGGGCTGTGAATTGGAAAGGTCCACCAAGAGAGCTAGGATCGTCTCTAAATGCATCACTTTTGTCGATGATGATGCATGAGGAATCTAATCACCCCAAAATGACATCCTTGTGATAGGGGCCAAGATTAGCAATACTGAAGTGCAGAGGATAGTGCTGGACATTGGTAGCTTAGTCAATGTTATGTATAAAAAATGCTTTGAACAAATGGGACTGAGTGAAAGCCATCTAAAGCCTTCACCTGAGGCCCTTTTTGGCTTCACAGGAGACATAATCTTTTTGATAGAACAAGTCAAACTCCCTATCACTTTGGGAGACAAAGATTGTCAAGACACTATCCTAGTTAATTTCCCAATCATTGACTACCCCTCGATGTACAATATAGTGTTAGGATGGCTAGCAATGAATGACTTAGACATGGTTATGTCAACCAAAATGTTGATGGTTTAGTTCCCAACCCCTAATGGTGTCGAGTATGTACAAGGTGAACAATATACTTCTTGACAATGTTACAAGGATGCAGTCAAGATCGAAGAAAAAGAGAAGAGAGTTGACATGATTTCTAGTAGGGAACCCTGAGCTCCAAGCATGACGGGAGTCAATCATGACCTCGAGCCCCACGACCTGGATGTAGATGGGGAAATCGAGCCCATAAAAGAGCTCATGGAAGTACAGGTCAGTGAGGCAGACAATGAGAGGTGCCTCAAGCTAGGGAAGACCTTCCCCCCTGATGTGAAAGTACAACTGGCTGATTTCTTCAAGGCAAACTTGAATGTTTTTGTGTGGAATCACGAAGACATGGTGGGGATTGATATCAAGATTATATCACATAAGTTGAACATAGATCCCCTCCATAAACTAATTCACCAGAAAAGGAGGCCGCTAACCACTAAACAATCTTTTACTTTTAAAGAAAAGATAGACAAGCTTTTGGCAAATAAGTTCATTTGAGAAGCCCATTACTTGACCTAGGTAGCTAATCCCATTTTGGTAAAAAAGAAAAATAGGAATTGAAGAACGTGTATAGACTTCATCGGCCTCAACAAAGCCTATCTAATTGATAGCTTCCCCTTACCCAAAATTGACTAACTCGTTGATACAACAGTCAAACACTGACTCCTTAACTTTATGGACACTTATTCGAGGTGCAACCTAATACCCATGGAGCCTCAGGATGAGAAGCATACCTTGTTCATCATAGATCATGGACTTTATTGTTATAAGGTAATGCCCTTTGGGTTGAAAAATGCAGAAGCGACATATCAGTGGCTGGCCAATATGATGTTCTAGTAACAAATTGGGAACACTATGGAGGTCTACATGGATGACACGCTCGTGAAGTCCAAGTAGGTCGTGGAATACGTGAAAGACCTAGATGAAATATTCAAGATTTGGAGAAAATATCAAATGAAACTAAATCCGCATAAGTGCTTGTTTGGAGTGCCCTTAAGAAAATTTCTCGGGTTTTTGGTTAACAGTAGAGGAATTAAAGTAAGCTTAGAAGAAATCAAAGCACTTATTGATATGAGGTCCCCAACTAGGGTCAAGGATGTGCAAAATTTAATTGGTCGGGTTGCGGCACTTAGCAAATTCATTTTTAAAGCAACAAATAGATGCTTGCCATTTTTTGATGTTCTAAGGAAGGCCAAGCGATTCGAATGGACTGAGGAATGTGAGGCTACATTCCAGCACATGAAAGAATATATAGGCCATGCGCCATTGTTATCAAAGCCCCAGGAAGGTGAAAAATGTATTCTTTACCTGAGAGAGTCCTGACATGCCATAAGCGTAGCTCTTGTCCAAGAGGTAAATGGAGCCCAGCTTTCAATTTATTATATGAGCAAAGGCTATTAAATGTAGAGGAGAATTACACATATATGGAAAAGCTCACTTATTATCTCATGGTTTCCTCTAGGAAGTTACAGCCTTACTTCTAGGCACATACCATCGAGGTGCTTACTCAATACCCATTGAAGCAAACTCTACAAAAGACTGATGCCTCAGGTTACTTGCTTAAGTAGACCATCAAGTTAGCCCACTTCGACATCCAGTACAAACCAAGGTCGACAATTAAGGGGCAGGCCTTAGTAGACTTTATAACAAAGTTTACTGAACCAGTGGGGAAGGAAGCTGAAACTCAAGAAAGCCCCTGGTGGGAGCTCTATATAGATGGGTGATAACACAATATTTGATACATATATTTATCCTCATACTTAGCATTTTAAGGTCTAAAATAAGATGTTTCTAGCTATGCTAGTGTGCATTTGTGAATTTGTGTCAATTAGCATCATATTGCAAATTCTGCATAATAGGCCATAATTAAATAGAATCGAACAAGGTAGATAGTTAACACAAAAATTAGTGATAAAACTTCAATTACATTTAATTGTCATTCAGAAATGTGTCTAAAACATTCAAAATAAAAAGAAAGACAAGAGTGTGGAAGCATAATCTAAGAAGAGGCTAGAGGCCCAGGAGGGTCCTGACGAGTTGAGTCTGTGATGGGTGTAGGCAGGTCTTTCGTCAACTGTTCCTCAAGCCCCGCTGTAGCTCTTTCTTCTACCAATGAGCTACTCGCTACTTAGTCACCGTCCTAAGTAGGAAGTTCACCAGCAGTTTCAACACTTGGGGCTGAGGTTGCCTTCACATCCTTTATAAAGCCTTGAATGATCGCTTCAATCTCCCAGCCAAAGAATGTGAAGTCAAAATCTAGATGTTTATGCCACAAGGTATACATGAAGCTATCTATAGTGTTAGAAATCGTAGCTTTTTTTACCTGCGTGATCATGACAGAGGTCTTTTTTTTTACCCAAGTAGTATCCTCTTTAACTCGAGTGATCCTCTTTGCAGCTCACTTGACTTCCTCCTCAGCCCGCTTCACTCTATCCTCAACTTGAGCTGCCCTTTCCCAAGTAGCCTGTGTCTTTTTCTTAAGGACCTTAGCTGCCCTTGCCAACACTGCCATCTCCTCTTTCATCTGCCTCAGCTCATCATTAGCCTTACAAAATCCTAAAAGAAAGTTAGTTATTTCATGAGCTAAAGCTTCCTTGGCCTTTCTCCTCATAGCATCAACACTCTGTCGCTGGGCCTTGGTGTGCTCCAACTTCTTTCTTAGCTTTGCTACCTCCCTAGTTATAGCAACCAGGTCATCTTGTAACTTGTCTTGCTCTTCCTCCTAAACTATGACCTTGTCACTAAACTTTATCATCTCCAATGCCCCTTAAAAAGATCAAATGGGATTAAGTCACCTACCAAACAATAAGAAAATCTGGAAGAATAATATTAACAAGTAGACAATGGCGAGCTAGTATGCTTAGCAAAATGCTACTATGTATCTCTTCTTGCTCCAGCAACTTCATGTGGGTCCCCAAAATCTGGTCCACATTCTTGTGAAGAATGTCATAAAATGCCAGCATCTTTAGACCTAAGCTTTTAGAAGCATCCCCTTGTGCATCCTTAGACTCCTCATCTGGGCTGATAGTGATCTCTTTCCTCTTGCCAGTCCTTTGTTTCTTGGGAGGAGGCTTAGCTAAAGACCTTTCACGATCAGGAGACCTCGGTGGCACCTTCTTGACCTCACTCGGTCCTAGCTTTGAAACAAGAATTGGTGCCAGTAAAGTCCTTTTTGGGCCGCTGAGGAGGAAGGAAGACCAATTTGAGTAGATGATAGAGTGGCAGCACTCCTTGACCTAGCTGACGTAGGAGGTCTGATAAGATTAACTCTCCCCATGTCATTTCGCTCATTGAAATTGGCTGGAGTGACCTCTCTTACTCCATGAGCTTTGATGTTTCACGAGCTGTCGAGAAGCTCAGTACTAAGGGTAGGAGAAAGCCCTTAGGCCCATAAATGCTCTTCATTGAATTTCAAGTTATTCCATAAATTGTCAGAGGCAGTAAACTAATCAAGCACCTCAATCTCCTCCGTACTCAACTCTAGCCTCTCTTTCCTTGTGCCATCTGCAAATAACACAACAAAAAACTCAGACTTGAAACAAAATGAAAGACAAGATTAGCCCATGTCCTCCCAGCTCGCTTACTTGGATTCCAAACGAATGAAAAATTTTAAAGATGATACAAGGATAGGCAAGAAACATAAAACCAACGGGTCTTATAATGACCTACATTGGACTTCCCCTTAGCATCCCCTTGAGGTAAAACCTTCTTGTATTTAGAAGGATGGGCTAAAGGGTAATAGATCTCTTCCCACTGTCCAATGCTCTTAATATTATAGAGGTGGCAAAGGACCTTAGCTGAAAGAGGTGGAAGGCTATTTTCCAGATGGACCAATGGTAGAGAAGTCAGGGTGGAGTATGCATTGGGAGTTAGCTAGAAAGGAGAGAGTTTTAACTTGTTCAAAAAATTAATTATATAAGGGGCAACTGGGAACCTAAGACCCATATTAGGTGTTGGACATTGATAACTATGAATTTCTGAGGAGGGTGCACACCATGATCACTGCGGGATGGTACGAAAACACGACGACCTTTTGGAAAAAAGTATGCCTCAGCAATCTCTCCAAGCTTTTTGAATTTGATGCCAGAAGAGTGATAAGTGAAAGGGGAGCAAGCTACAGACCCTTCTGGTCCGAAGTGAGCTGTAAACCCCTCTGATCTAGAGCAAGCTATAAACTCACTTACGACCTCACCACTCTGAGAGGTCATGCCCCTAATGACATGGAGTGTTTCCTCGTTCTTTTTAGAATCAGTATCTTCACTGACTATTAGGTGACAATAGCATCTATGAGGTAGAGACATCTACATAAAAAGAAAAAGGAAATGATTAGGTCACTAAAGACAAACCAATCCCTAATCTTAAGTAGTTCATCCTAAAAAGAAGGTCGTGACTGCCTCAAGTCATTGAGACCTAAACTCAAAATGCAAGGGGGATTTTGATTATTAAGCTGATGAAGCCTAAAAAACTAATTGAAAACTTTTCCATCGCCAGAAACCCTAATGTCTACCAACAAACAAACGAAATACAACAAAAGGTAGAATACACAAAAATTCAACTAGCATTCCAATTTTTGTTAAACAGCAAACAAACAAACTCATAAGCACCTAAAATAGAAACTCAGAAATAATAAACCAGGGATAGAAGCTTACAGTGCCAAATGGAGAAAAAAGTCCAAAGTGTGAGTAGAATCAATTCCCGACAACTAGAACTTGACCTAATAGACTTAAAAAATTGGAACAGAGCTGAAGGTGGTAGACAACAGCGAATGGTTGCAAACCTGTAGAAAAGGTAGAGAGGAAGAGTCTATATGTGTCAAACTTCAAATGATAGATGAATGGGTGAAAAGAGTTTCCTAGCTTTTATTGTGCACGGTATAGCCATCAAGTCCGAAAGCTCTTCGAATAACCCACGATCCAATGGCTCAGCGCATGCTAGAATTAAAGTTCTCACCAACCTGGTAGAAACATTCGCTAAAGATAGTAATCATTACACTACCTATAGAAATTGAAGAGTCACAGATAAAACAAATATGTCAAACCACCTACTAGATCACATATTGCAACCTACGAGCTACAATTTTGGCCATTCTGTGACTAGCCTATCTAAAGGCTTAGCTTCAATATGACTAACACTCATAACTTCCATGCAACTTATTCCTTGCTTCAACTCAGGTACACTGAATCTCCCCTGCGGCCTTGTGCTAATGTGTGTGCACCTAATCGCCCACTGCACACTCAAGCTTACTTCAGCTCAGGCAAACCTAATCACCTACTAATAGCTTAGGTGTACCTAATAACCCTCTGAACCTCATGCTAGTGTGTGCGCACCTAATCACCCACTGCACACTCAAGCTCGCTTCAACTTAGGCACACCTAAACACCTATTGACAGCTCGAGCACACCTAATCACCCCCGTAACCTCATACCAATGTGTGTGCACCTAATTTTCCATTGCACACTGTAGCTCACTTCAGCTCAAGCGCACCTAATCACCTAATGATAGCTCGAGTGCACGTAATTGCCCCTGTGATCTCGTGCCAGTGCGTACATACCTAATCGCTCATTGTGCACTCAAGCTCGCTACAGCTCGGGTGCACCTAATTGCCCCTGTGACCTCATGCTAGTGCATATGCACCTAATTGCTCACTGCACACTCGAGCTCACTTTAGCTAAGGCATACCTAATCGCCTATTGATAGCTTGAGTGCACCTAATCGCCCTTACGACCTTGTGCTAGTGCGTGTGCACCTAATTGGCCATTGTGCACTTAAGCTCGCTTCAGCTCAAGTGTACCTAATCACCTATTGATAGCTCGGACACACCTAATCACCCTTGTGACCTCGTGCCAATGCATGCACACCTAATCACCCACTGCGCACTCAAGCTTACTTTAGCTCGGGTGTACCTAACCACCTACAAGCTCGAACTAGTTAAGGTGCCATCTAAGTATTTAATTTATCAAAACGCAGCTCTTATATGATTCACTACTTGCAACGCTCATGTGATCAAAAGGCTTATTACTAGCCGAAGCACTTTGGTGCTCGATTTCATTGTCAGATTGAAATAAACCGATTGGTTCGTTATTCGACTTGTATTTATTTAGACAGAATGCACAAGAGCATACATGTAATCCTCCGCCATATATTAAACATGCAACAAGATATGACTGAGGAAACAAGAATGATACACAAAGTTTCATTAAAAACCTCTTCAACAAAGTGAATTTATACAAGAGAATTTAAAGTACAAAGACTAGGATAAGCCTACAACTATAATAAGCAGGAGGAACTAGCCTTTTAAAAGTTATAACCTAAAAGTATGCTAGAATGCCCTAGCTCTTCTTTCTTGTCTTCCTCCTAAGCCTAGATTTCTTTCTTCAGCCCTGTAGCTCCCAACGCTTAGAGAAATTGACCGAATTGTCTCACCACACAAGGAAACCAAAGAACAGAGGTAAAGAGCTACCTTAATCCGCTTGACCATGAGGAGGATGCAAAGGAAGGTAACAAAGCTTCCTGAGATCCTCAAAGAGGAATTGTCCATGGAAGCTTCCGATAATAAAACTTTCCAAAATCCTCAAAGAAGAATCCTCTCAGCAGGTTGTACACACCATTTAAAACTCCAGCAAGGGTTCATATCGCCATAAACATGGAGGGCTTGTCTAAGACACCCATCAGGTTGTCTTTATAAAGGAAAAAGAATGGTTTTTTGCACCTTATATATAGACTAATTTGACTCTACCGAAGAGTCCAGAAGATGTCCAGCTGTTCTTGATTAAACGATTTCGAAGAAAGCAAGGTTGTCATGCCTACAACTGTAAAACATGTACAATAACACCTTGCTTAGTTGGGAGGAAGATGGGGGGAAAGGAAAGGAAAAAACAGTTATGCATGATTTTCGAGATAAATTCCTCTGCTTGGTTGGGAGGAAGATGGGGGAAAGGAAGGAAGTTAGGCTGAAAAATGAGTAGGGCCCACAACCCCCCTTTCCGTCCAAAAGGGCGAGGAAAGGGGGCTGAAGTTGCACAGTACAACTGTAGGCCTCACAAGATAAAATTATAAAAAATTTAATATATTATAAATTATTTTATAATATATTAAATTTATAAATAATAATATAATATTATAAATTATTTATAATAAATTATTTTATAATATATATTTTTATAAATAATATTATAATATTATAAATTATTTTATATAATTTTATAAATAATATTATAATATTATAAATTATTTTATATAATTTTATAAATAATATTATAATATTATAAATTATTTATAATATATTTTTTTATAATATATTATAAATTATTTTATAACATTTTATAAATTATTTTA
>JANHAO010017936.1:0-13790 GCA_026873985.1 Saraca asoca
TGCAGACTCCATAAATCAGGCCCAAGCGCAATACAATTAGACCCAAGTGGATGAGAGATTATGAGGTGCCTTGAAGCAGTGCCAGCAAGGATGAAGTGCTTGGTAATTTGTTATGGTTGTTATTTGTATTTGGAGTTTGTTATTTTCTTTTCGAAAATATAGAACTGCTGGAATAATTTGTAATGACTCCCTTAATAGCTATAAGTAAGGGAGAGGAATGTTGAGGGGGGATATAATGAATGAATGAATGAAGGACTGTGCATAATTTTTTCTTATCTGTGTTAGTATTCTTAGAATTAAATATCAGAACCTTACAGTAGTCCTATTAAAGAAAAATAGAAAAAGAGGATGAGTTTTTTTTAATCAAATATAAGAAAAGAATGAAGATCCGGCGTTCCCTTTTCCCTCTTTGGTTATCCCAACCAAATGATCTATAAAAAAGTTGTTTTTATCTATTATTATAATATCACACATTATTTTATTAATTATAAAATATTTTAAATAAAATGAATATCTTTTATTTACATAAAAATAAATGAAAAATATTTTTTATATTTTTCCATAAAATAAATCAATCTAAGCCTACTTGATTTTTCCTAGAATTAGTATGTAGTTAATATTGTTGTCTATAAAACTGACCTAAAAATTTCCTACATCTTATGTTGGAATCCCACCTTTAATCCTTTAGAGAACTTTAGTCTTAAATTACAGTGAAGTTTTTGAAAATTAACTATTTATTATTCAAGGTTGGCAACCTTATAATTCAAGATGACATATTAGATAAAATGACCTAAACAACGGTTGCTTTTTCAATTTACTCGTTTAAATATAAAATATCTCAGCTTAATCTTTAAATTTTTACATTTTTAATAATTTTATCTGTTGTTATTTAGCACTTTGTTATATCATTTTTAAAGACGTCATAATTTAAGAGGCCACATCATCATGCTAATTGACTTCTTTTGTCATGTCAACAAATTTGGAAATCATTTGATTTACTGACGGAAGACATTCTATTTTATTTACATGTCAAAATTCTTTTTATTACAGACAAATAAAAAAGCCATATGTAACGAATTTTATATTTATGAGATTTATATATTTTTTTATTTTTAAATCTGTGTGACACATTTGAGATGTTTAGGATTTAAATTATTAGTGTATTGACTAATTAACTTGTTAGTATATTTAAAGGCTAAACTGAGAAATTTTATCTTGAAGACTTTAAACCTTTGTTTTGATGGGTTGAAAAGAAAAATAGATGAAAAGAAATTTTTGAGATGAATTTTTTTTTATTTAATTTAGATGAAAAATATAAAAAAGAAAATTAAAAAATAAAATATATAGTTATTATTTTTTTCCCACTCAAGATTTCAATTTTTTTTATATTTTTCTTTTTAACTAACTTATAAATTTTTCTTTGGCCTCTTATTTTCATCCTTCTTCCCTCTTCCCTCTTCCAAACATGGGTAAAAGTTACTTGAAAAATTGATTTTGTCAAATTACTGGAGATTTTGGGAATATTCGAGCCTGAAAGCACTAGGAAAGCATAAACCAGTTCAAGTCCCAAGACCAGCTCTTATGTGAGTTGAACAAAATCGGAAGCTTTCAGGAAGAGCAAAAAATGATCATCAAGCTAACTTTCCTCCGTAAGCGTTGCACCCGCCAACAGCACAAGCTCTAAGTTCTAATATCTAATCTGAATTTCAAAGTCTCGGCTTTTTCTCCACATTTCTCGTACTTTGATTCCACGATTCCCTCATGAATTTCTTCAAATCAGTTTTCTCGGACGACCCAGATCCTCCTCGATCCCAACCCGATTCTGAATCCCCTAATAATGCGCCAAAAAGCAAAGTTGAAGAACACCCAGATCGCGGTTCCTCCTCAATGGGCGATCCCCGATTAGATGTTAACCCTACTTCAGCTGATGCTTCTGGCGGTGGGTGGAACTTCGGGGGTCTAATCAAAACGCTAACTTCCAAATCTGAAACCATCATTGAGACTTATCGTCGTGATCTCAAGGAATTTGGATCGGGCTTGAGGAAGGAGATTGAGGTTGCTCAGGGTTCTCTGGAGACAGTTGGACACGCCATTGATGAGTTTGGAAACACTGTCGTCAAAGGGACGGCTATGATCATATCTCAAGGTAAGGATACAATCCTCGCTGCTGATCTCGAATCTGATCTAGACAACAACGACAATAATCCGAAACATGACAGCGGAAAGAGGTTAAATGCGAAACCTTATACTCGGTTTGATGCTCAGGTTAGTGCTATTCAGAGTGATGCCAGTACTTACTGTGAGGAGCCTGAGGACTTGAATGATTATAAAAAGTGGAAATCAGAGTTTTCGTTGGGAGGTAAAAGTGAGGAAATTGAGAGCTTTCTCAGTGCAAATGATGCTATGGAGAGTATTTACAAAAGGGTTGTTCCCAGTAGTATTGATCATGAAACTTTCTGGTGTAGGTATTATTATTTAGTTCATAAGCTTAAGAAAGCTGAGGATGTGAGGGCTAAGCTTGTGAGAGGAATGTCCAAGGAGGAGGAGGAGGATATGAGCTGGGATTTTGAAGATGATGATGAAGGGGATCATGGAGGTAAAATGAAGCCTAACCATGTGACCAATAAGGAGATTGCCGGTGAACATTTGGGAAAAAGGGCTGATGCAGATATACAAGCTGGAAGCTCTGCAATTAGTAATGAAGGGGAAATAAGGAGACCGAATATGGAAGAAAAGCAAAATTTGAATGTAGAAACGAGAGACAATGTGATTCAAGACAAGGAGCAAGGCAACAAGACGGACAATTTTCTTGAGGAACTAAAAGTTGAGAGTTCGGAAGTTGTCAATGAAACGGGTGAGAAAAGTTGTAATGTGGATAACAGAGGCAAGGAAAGTATGAAGGAAGCTGATATTGATAAAGCATCAAAGATTGATGGGGATATCATTGTGAAAAATAATGATCCTGTAGGGAAGTCTAGTGAGAAAGTCGTTGTTGAAGGGAAGGCTGGTGATAGCAAATCTTCTAATGAAGATGAAGAGAATGAGGACCTTGGGTGGGATGAGATTGAAGATTTGAGCAGTATTGATGAAAAGAAAGCAACACAAAGTGGAAGTATGGACAAAGTTGATCTGCGGAAGAGGCTGAGTGCTGCCAAAGAAGAGGAAGACTTAAGTTGGGACATTGAAGATGATGATGAGTCTGCTAGAGCCTGAGAAGTTAAACGCATTGTGTTCTGATTTCTTCACGTCATATTTCTGTAATTTGTGATGAAGACTGGCGAATTTAGCTTTGCTTCGGTTGCTATTTTTGTACAAATTGACATAGAAGTAGTGTTATGTGTTATTTTGATATATGAAAATAGCTACTGTTTCTAATATCTATGCTCATTCATTCTTGTCTATAGTAATTTGGAGCTCACCTGACACTGGACAATTTATAAAATGTACTTGTTGATTAAGTACTTATTTTGAGATGTAGAGACATGAATTTCATAATTTCTTACAGCAGTACCATAACGTATTGACTAGATATGTGAAATTTTGTACTCTGGTAAGTGCCCTAACGAAGCTGCTGCTAAAACTCCTAAACAAATGCTTAAATCATGATTGTGAACGTCAGATAGTACTGCATAAAGCAATCTTGATTGGAAGCATCTAGGACTTGATGCATAGTTTTGCAGTCATAGATATCAGCTATGGTTGCTTAACTGAACTTTTTTCAAATAATGAACATATTGAACAACAGAGCTCACTGTTTACTTATGGCAAGCGTGAAATTAGATAATCATAGCTATGCATCCGAAAGAAGATAAAATTTGTCTAAAATGTTGATCAACATAAATTACCATTCATACAAAAATTCTGTCCTTTGAGATAATTCACACTCTTCAAATTTTAAAGCTCGACTATTCTAAACCTTTACCATTACCGGCATCCATAAATATTATATATATATATATATATATATATATATAACTACTGTGACCATCACTACTAGAATCTTTAGAAGGTGATTAAAAAAAAAAAAAAGAACCAAATTCTAACGGCCTCTGGCCCTGTTTGTACAACAGAACAGATTGCTCAAGAGTAGAGAGCAAACAACTTAAGGCAGGAAAGCCATGCTTTTCTTGATTGATATTCCTTCGATTCGGACCCGAGGCTGCTTCCAACTAAATTCACACCCCTTATCCTTCAACACTAATGCTGGGTTCAGAAGTGGACTCACTTGGGGAAGGTAATGCCAAAAGCCGTCCTTTCTGAGCACGCGGTGGAAGATGCTTTGGAGCTTTTCTGGAAGGTACATTCCAGGGCAAGAACACCCCGGTCCCACCATGAGGATGTTTGGAGGAATTCGATACCAAAGGGACCGCAGGGGTTAGCACGACCATTGGAGCACGAAGAACTCCCCATTTGGAAATCATATCCATAGCATCATAGCTACTGAGAGCTCCATTTGACAAAGCATATGGACTAGCAATGCTTGGCTGCCAAAGGGTCATTGCAGTTGCCATATTTGGGGAATGACATTGGTTTGAGTCTGGCCTCACCCTGAAGAAGGTGATGCTGACCCTTCTGTTAGGAGATGGACACATCACATGCCTTGCCATGTCTGCACTGTTTCCTCTCATCACTAGCAGAGACCTGCAAAGATTAGGAATGTTATCATTTAATCATATGCTATCAATATTCAGTTAGAACATAATTGCTGTATTATATGATCAGCTCAAACACGTTCCATAGAAAACTCTGTCACGTAGCAGAAGTGATGAAGAATCATAATTCTGGTGATTATAGTACTCAAAGGTGGAAAACAAAGGCATGGTTCATGAGTGATGCTTGCGACTGCTTTAAAGGGCCTCGTTTTGGGGGAAGGAAGTGGGCTCCACAATTGTCCATAGGCCTCTCTCTCACAGAATGAGATTCTTGTCTCATTGTGTAATTACCTTTCCAGATAAGTCATTTGCTAAAAACAGATAACTATCATTATCACAGAATGCAACCCATTGTAGGAAGATGTAGCCAAATGCTCAACAGAACTTGCCTGGCCTAAATTCATCGGTGAAATTATGATAAGGCATACCTAACATTCCTGAAGAAATTCCAGGAACTTTTCAGAATTTAATGTGTAACCACTCAATGCTTACTGATGAAAATGACTAAATGCAAATAATGCAGTAAATATCCGCCACAAAAAGCAAGTTGTCCACTTGAAACACATCATCCAGTATATAAATTGCGAAATGCTATTTATAAAAATAACGACAATTCGAGGGTCAGATCAAAGAGTTCTAATGCAACAGGTATTTGCAACTGTAAATTTAAAAGTAGGTGTGAGAATTCTACACTACAGCAATACTAACAAATGGTTGCTGTTCTTCAAATTTTGAAGGTACTTCATCCATTGTATATTAAGAATTGTCACTAGAACCTTAATAAGTAATGAATGAAAATTATGAAATAATCAGGACTGCAAAGAGTATTTATAAGTTCTTTGATAGGTACCCTGTCTTCAATGAGAGCATGAGAAGCCCCTTGTAGTTTCCATCATTATCGCTCACAAGGGTGCGGCCAAAAGCCATAGTTGATTCAGAGAGGAGAAGAGTGGACAGAGGCTGGTCCAGATGTGGTGGTTTCTGAAACGGCTGAGAGTGTTCCTCCTAAAAGATGCAAATTGCATACAGATTGTTGAATGGTTAATATTATTGCAAATACTAACAAATAGTTAAAATAAAAAGACTAGTTGCACATATTTTACCCTCACACATGCACAAATGACACTATCTAAATTATATTAATCCCTTCTTATTTTAAACAAACAAAATCAATTTGATTCAGATTGTGTTATGTGTTCATGCATGAAGAATAGCGTGAGAAGTTTGTATTCATGCGTGAAGAATAGCATAAGAAATAGTGCCACTGGTAGTACTACTCTAACTAAAGTAACTAAATTCCTCTTTGACTAATACAGGGTAGATATTAATAAGAAAAGTAAGCTAGGAAGGATGCAATATTCACCTCTTCAAAAAAGTTGATGATACAACCATTAGGCCTTTTGTACTCTGGAATTAGTTGCCACTGAATAAAGTGGTCAATGACTCCTTGAAGAAGAGATGGAATTGGCTCTATGTGGCCTGTAAACAAGCATGGATAAGGAAAGACAAAATTACAAATTAGCCTTGAAGATTGAACTCATTATGTAATATCTAGTTCTAGAAAAACTCTTTTTTTTTCTTTTACTTTTGTAAAAAAGAAAATATTAATAGTTAAAATTTGTTTTTGTTCATTGAATTCTCACTCTTGGCATCCTCTTTTACAGGTCCAAAAATTGGAACACCCAGCTGAATCAGCTCTCTCTTGTTCCCCTTTATCTGCTTGTTAAAAAGTATAAATGTTTCACCTACATTCATCCAAGAAGATTGAGTTAGTATAAAAAGACTCAAATCCACTAGCCGGCTTGCTTGCTTAAACCCGTCATGTAATTGATGTCAAACAAGATAAACAAATACTAGGAAGAAATACAGTCAGCAATTTCACGAAAGATATGCAATGTATCATCGAGTCTGAAAAAGTCTGGTATTTCAACTCAACTGAGATTCTTTGTCTATTGGTTAAGTTTAAAATTCCTATTTAAAAGGTCAATACTCTATGGACTTAATATCTCATTTGAGATTGTAGAAGACAAAAACAATGTGAACTTACACACTAAAATAAAATAAACAAACAACACAACAATGTGGTAGATTACTAGTTTACCAGAAAGTTCTCCATTCTGGCCAGCAACATGAATCTCATTCACAAAATCAGTCAGTTTGCAGAGCTCAGAATCAGTGAATACGTCCTCATACAGTTTCAAACCTTTCACAACATTCACCTGCCGATTGCAAATATTATGTCAATCAGCAAAAGCCAGCAGCTTCTTATTGCACATATGATCATATACCTAGTCTCTGAATCCGGGATTCTTTATTAAAAAGAATTTATTTTTGGAATTTGTGAAAGAAAGAACTTGCCATGTGCCCCTTCACTGACTCTTTTGCTGTGAAGCCTTTCGTCAACTTAATCTGTGAAGCACGTCCTTCACACTCTTCATGGTTAGAACAGATGTTAACATTCATCAAACTGGCCTGCATTTCTTGAGACCCTGTACATTAATTCCACTCAAGGTAAAATACTCAGCACGTCAGAGCGGATAAAATTGACTTCATTAGACTCATAGCGTGATAATATTCTGATCATCATTCAAATCCAAGCAAAGCCTAAGTACATTGTAACATTACTATCAGATCAAGTATCTCCTATTGGATTTTCTTGGTATCGAACTTCCATCTTTTTTTTTTGGTAATTAATTATAGATGAATATGTAATTTGTAACATTTTCTTCATTTTCATTCCTTTCATTCGTATGGCATCCAAACAAAAGAGGATAAAATTATTTTCTATATTTTCCATTTTCTTCTTTCTATTTTCAATTTTTCCAAGGCAATATATGATTGTTCAAAATATTTGCCGTCTACGACAATACGTGAGATTATTCATCAATGTGCACCAATATGATATCCTCTGTTTATTAATAATGCCAAAAAGGGCAGGGCGGTGCAACAAACAAACACACGAAAGCAGAGCGTGTACTTAGTGGAATAAACTTATCCGGCCGCCGAAACATGACTAGTTTTCCTAGTTTTGACCTGTCGACGATTAACACAACCTAGTAGCGGGTGCCTGGTGTCGTTGAGTCATCGGATCCCTCGCCCAACTACAAACCGAACGGGGTTGACCCGCCAGCGCCAGCTGGTCCCAGGTCAGAAGTGTCCATTTATGTCCATAAATAAATCAGCATAGGTATTGGCACCCACCCGGTTTGTCAAAACCCAATCACGCATTTACCCGAACCCGAATCCATATATAAACACGTGACGTCACCACCAGCATCAGTCGGCCTTGATGGTCCGGCGTCTGTACGTAATAAAAAATCAATGCACACATCCCTAGGTCTGGCCTACATCAACATTATAGCTACTAATTTCCTGCTACGTTCAAATCTACGTGCCCTTCTTAAGCTAGCCAAATCTTTTCTCTGCCTCGTGGAACCAAAATCTTGAAAATATATCAACCACAATTTTCTACACTTTAATTTCATACCATTCATGGTTTCTTTAATACAAGAAGACGGGTCAAAATAATAAATTAACTATGTATAATTTGGTGGAACATATTTGGTAGAACAGTAGTACACTTGGTGTCATGTTATTCCAGGATGTTATATATATATATATATTATATATATATAGTAAACAATTTATCACTTATATTATTATAAAAATTATTTTATTTTTAATATATACACACCCTAAATTTGGTCCTAATTGTATGAGTTAAGTTTGATCTTTTCAATTTAAAAATATTATTCTTTTAAACTTGACATATGTAAACATTTGTTGAAATAAAATTTGTGTGAAGGTAAAAATAATACTAAATGAGTTTTAATTTCAAGTTTAAATAAATTAAAAGTAATGATCAATTTATAAATTAAAAAAATAAAAATATATTTTCTTCAATAAACTACTATCAAAATGAAAATCTTTGCACAAGGAGGGGAGAAAAAGAAGATTAGACTTTTTGAAGAGAGGCTTTGTCAATGGAACTTGAAGGAAGGAAGGAGGAAAAGAATATTCCTTCTTCGACCATTGCATAGATATAGGAAAAAGCTCCATTATTTAAATAAATTATTTCTTCGTAAAAAAAACTACCCTTCATTTCGACCGTTTCTTCAGAACGAACAAGAAAAAATATCGGAAGTCCTCCTCTATTGCTTCTGGTTTAAAATGAAACAAACCACCCTAAAGCCATACGAAAATCAACAGAGAAAACAAAAGAATTAAAAAAAAAAAAAGCTTTTAATCCTTTTATGTACATTCCAATCTCATTTATTAATGAGAAATAAATGAAAGCAATGAAGGAAAACCATAATTCATTTCCCAAGTCTGCCAGTGAAATATCACAGCATAATTAAAGCTTAACACTGAAACGAAGACAACCAGAAAGCCATGAAAGATCAATTTAAAGCAAAAAAAAAAAAAAAGTCTTAACTTTTCCGCCACACTTTTTGATCCCAGCTATTTATTGTGGAGACCAATTTCGAAGAATACGAATGAAGATGATAAAGTAATCACCGGCTTGAAATGAATCGTCGGAATAACATAATGTCATGAAAACAAAAGGAAAACTTGAAGCTTGAAGAACGAAATGAAAGAACTACTATGTAATTTACCTGAATCAGTGATCTCACTGTCAGGGGATTCATACTCTTCAACTACTTCATCAACGTCATTTCCGTTGCTTTCCGTCACTTTCTCATCCAAGCATCTCTTCAAATCCTTACTCTTCTTCTCACCTTCACTGTGATCTTCCTTCGCCACCTCCAATTTCTTCTCCACCACCTTGCGTAGTTCCATAGCCACATCAGCAATAGAGTGATACTTCTGCATCTGGAGCACTGGGATCCAGTTCAGCCTCCGCCGATGAATAGCGGTGAAAACCGACTCATAGTCGGAGGCTCCCTTGGAGGCGCTGAGCTGAGCCAGGTGGCCGCAGAGAGAGTCGATTATGGCGTTGGCCGCCGCGAACTCGCCGCGGAACCAGGCAATGATGGAATCCTTCGCAAAGGAGTCCGACACCATCATAGGCGTGGTTGATTGCATCGGCACCATTGTCGGCCCCACCGGAGGAGCAGCACGATCGGTCGGCGAAGCTGGCCCAGCCGCCATCAGCATGACAACAATTTCAATACCAATTCGCTTTAGTATACAAGAAATCAGTATTTTTGCAGAAACCAATAATGTTTGTTAACCGTAGAAGCAAAATCTGAGTCGGGTTTCAAAAATGGGATCGGGTTGGAACCTGGAGAGAAAAACAGAAACACAGGCTTGGTGTTTTTTGGTATTCACATGGAGGGGTTTAGAAGGGTAATGCAAATTATTATATATGAAGAGAGGAGTTATGTTATGGTGTGGCAGGTCTTTACAGGTGGGTTCTGCATGTCGACGTGGCAGTCGGAGGAGGATGATGACGTGGCAATACGATGGCGATGAAGGTTTGTTTGGTTTGGCTTGGAAGAAGGATGGCTCAAAGGGGTAGGAGAGCTTCTTCTTCAAGCAAGCTTGAACCTTCGAGGGGAGCATCGTGAAATTACGAAAATGGGGCTCCTGGTGTTAAGTGTGTTAGGTGATTTTTTTTGTTCATTATTATATTTGATTCGTATGCAACACGTGGGGCAATTTGGAAGAGGACAGCTTCCAAGTTTAACAGAGAGAAGTGAAAATATTTGTGCTTTTGATTTTTTTTTTCTTCTAATTTTGTGGATTGATATGTCGAATGTTGTTCTGTTTTTCAAAAAATTATATATCACTTCATTTCTTAGTGGATTTATGGTCGTTATTGCGACATGAAGTTCCCCTTTTTCTTTTTCATGAGATATATATATATATATATATATATAAACCTAGTGGCTTCTACGACAATGAATGATATTATTTAACCTTTTTTTTTTCTGTTATCACTGGTATTTAACTAGTTATATTATAATATATCCGAGTTTAAGATAAAAATATTTTGTCAAAATTTTGAATTATACATTAATTATTGCTTATTAAATTTTTTTATTTCTAATATGTACAATTTAGGATCTTTCAACACTCGGCTATGTTTAATAATTTAATTATATGATATTTTTGTAAGAGATTAAATTTAATCCATTATTATTATTAGTGTAAAGTTTTATACATTATTAATAAATAGAAAAATATTATATCGTTAAAAAATTAAGAATAATTAAAAGATTTATTAATAATTTTTTAATATGATGATAATATATAAATAAATAATGATATAAAATTAATTTATATTAATCATATATTGAATTTAAATCCATCCGGTAATGTGGTGTTTAGTTAACAATAGTTGCATTAATTAATTATAGGTTTTGTATATAATTGGATACGGTAACGGTTAGGTGTTAACTAAATGCGCCTACTTTTTGGGTCAAAGAGGACAGGTGTAAACTACATTTTGCATAATACATTTGAAAGTAGATAAAAATTTATCTCAAGGATGAGGGCTAAAGGGAGTGAAGAAGAACAGAGGGGTTTGTTCATTGCACGCGAAAATAGATTTTAATCTTATTTGTAACATTGAGATAAATAAACGATAGTATTAAAATCTTCAATATCATAATAAAATAAAAAATATTTCACTTTTTTTTATTTTATGTTAGAGAAGAAAAGATTCAAACTTAAAATTTTTAAAATTTTAATATTAATTCTACTTCTTATTTGTCAAGAGTTTAATATTACACTCTTGAGCTTTGATTTTTTTTTAATAAAAATTTCTCATTAGGTATTTGATTGTGATTTTAAAATCCAAGGAGGGATCATAAGATGAAGCATCCAATAAAAGAATTATCAAATAAAAAATTAATAATTTCGTGTGTCAAATTTATATGATAAAATGATTAAAAATAGATTTTTTATTATTCAATTTGATTAATTGCTTCTTTTGAGTAAAAGAAAAAAAAAAGAATGTTTTGGTAATGATGGAGGTACATGATCATGCTTTATTATTGAATATGAATAGTAGTAAAGGCATGCACTTTTCGATGGTAATGCTTATTTAGATACACCATTAATTTAAATAATGACAATTAATTCAAATTGAAATGTATTGAATTATTTACTTACTACTCTCTCTTTTTTTTTTTTGTGGGAATTCATTTAGTAGTTTGAATGTTATTTTGGCTGAAATTTTTTTCCTTAAGATTATTTTCTGTATGAAATGAACCGGAAATTACTTGACAAATGACCTTATATCAAAATTATAATAATGCTCAATACCACATTCTATTTTATATGAACTTAGATTCTCTAGTTTCATCATATTAATATATTTTTATGGAAATATATACACAGTGCTTGCATATACAGTGAAAATAAAATTTGCGCCGAGAAATCTAAAAAAAAGTTGGTGTTTAGTTATAAAAAAATGTTTTTTTTTTATTTTGTAAAAGACAATTATTTTCTATTTTCATACAAAAAATTAGAATCTGTATTTAAAATATCTGTTAATGAAAATAAAATTTTAAATTAATGTTTCAGTTAAAAAATAAAGGTTGTCATTTGATAAAAAAATATTTATAGTGAGAATTGAATCCATAACCTATTTTTTTTTTAAAAAAAAGTTACAAAATGCATGTTTTTCATTAAAAAATTAAAAAATTTTATAAAAAACATGAAAACTATTTTAAATCATTTGTATGATTTAATTATAATTTAAAAATAAAAAAAAATTAAGAAATGGAAAACCATATTTTATATTTTTGATTATTTGAATATGCGTTTTATATTTCACAATATTTTAGAAAATAAATTTAAAAAATAAGTCAATTTTCTATAATTAAACAACTAAATGTTTTATTTTTTCTAGAATAACAACCGCAAGACTAACCAGGAGAGAGAAGACCTTTTTCATATTTGTCCCCTTGTTAGGTGGGAGGATCTAAGAGAAACCGAAAAGTTAATGCTTCCATATCTGTTTAAAATCTTTACAAATTTTGATGAAAATTAATATAAAAATTATAATTGTAACTTCATTCTTTAAAATTATATAAATTTTTTTAATAAAAATTACAATTCCCAACATAAAAATTTTCAAAAATATAAAAAATTGCAAAACTTATAAACATATATATTAATATAATTTTCTTAAACATACGAAAGCATAACATAAAACAGAACGCACTATATATTGTGCTTTCTTCGATATAACATTTACATATTATATGTAGTTTAGTTGTTTTTTTTTTTTTTCATCTTTGTGGAATGGAAGTTAATTACCTTGATTTAATTTAAGCCAATCTAACATATTGAATAATTGTTTCCAGAATATGATTTCTATTAATCTAATAGTTGGATTACAGGCACTGGTAGTATTAATCGTCCATATGAAATGTTAAAAACTTATATGACAATAAATATATAATCAAATATTATAATTTCTTGTATTCAATATTTATTTTTATCAAATTTGAAGAAAAAATTAAATGATTTTATATTAATATAAAATTTTATAAATATAATCTATGTTTACATATTTTGATGTATAAAAGTCAATGATAAATTTTGTAGAAAATGTATTTTATAAAAATTATACATGAGCGATCAAATCGAGAAACAACTTGTTCTGCTTTTAATCACTTTAAGAAGAATAGCGCAATAAAAAACTAAAAAACAAATAGAAAAGGACGAACGGCAAAACCGGCATCTGTGTAATAATCACCAAGTTCTCAGCCAAAAAGTGTAAATGACATGGCCGAATAAATAAAGAGCATGCGTGTGGGTCCCGCACTGTAGCTGGTGGGGCCACTCAGAATTTCCATTGTTGGTTGGTTAGTAAAGGACGTGGGAGGGAAGGTGGGTGCAGGTCCTACAAGAATGAGGCAAGGTGCCCTTCACCTCTCATGCCGTTGATCTCAGCATGCGAGTAAAGAGACACAAGCAACAAATTTACCTCTAAGAATTAATTAAAAATCATCTTTTTGGTATTAAAAATTTTAAATCATTGTGTATGATTTATTCATAGAGACTTAAATAATTGTACAAAAAAATTAAATTAAAACTTTTTATCATTAATATATTAAAAAAATTACTCATACATGTATTGTAAGAATAATTTTGTGGACTAACATAAATCATGTTTTCATAATTAAAATACAGATTTAATATTTAAGTTAATTATGAGTG